>PVIU01006530.1:0-100746 GCA_004026605.1 Ondatra zibethicus
TGGGGGTGGGCCTTGGACTTCCAACAGGGCAGGGCACCATGCCCTCTTTCAAGGAAGAAGGGGGAGGGAGGAGGGGTGGGGGGGTAGTGGGAGGGGACCGGGAGAAGGGGAAGAAAGGAAAAAAAAATTTATTTCTTTAATTATGTTCTTGAATGGAAAAAATAAAACAAAACAATGTATGGAAAAAAAAGAAAAAAAAGAAGTAGAAAAAGACAAGATCTCCTGAGTAAATTGGGAGCATGGGGACCATGGGAGAAGGTAGAAGGGGAGGGAAGAGGAAGGGAAGGGAGTACAGAAAAATATATAGCTCAATAAAAACAATTGAAAACAAAACAAAAAAACAATTCCATCTATGTTTTCTCACTGGAAATGGTCTAATTAACATTCTATACATTTAAATATATGCAGGAGTATTGATACAAAGGATGTCATTATAGTACAATGAAAATCCTTTTCACAAACTAGCATTCATTTACTTTCTGTTTCCATTGTTTAGTTTTTGCTAGCTAACTCAATTTTTATATAAAATAAAATAAATGATGTAAAACACTATTCAGTGGTTAAGTTCATTTGCTTATATATTTTTGTTAATAATAATATTTCATATCTACTCTCTTGGTAACTTTCTGACACATAATATATATTTTTTGTTTATAGTAACCATGTTTAACAAAAGATCTCTTTAATTTATGCCTCTGTCCACTTTAACTTATGTGCGCTTTGATCCACATCTCCTCATACCCCAGTTTTGACAAACACTTTATGCTCTGCTGCTATGAGATTAAATAAATCCACTTTCAAATATAATAGTACATGATAATTAACTTTTCATTCCTTAAAGAAATTAAATGTAGTATGGCTAAAATATTTTCAAATTAAATACAAATTACTTCAAAACTAAGATAAATTACACATTAATAGTTGTGCAACTATAACTCCAGAGTTTAAAATATCTCTAACTTCCATTTCTAGGATATGGAAAAGATTTTATCTACCATATCCAATGGTTCTTTTCTAAAGCATCTAACATTGAGGTTTCTACTTCTTTACAAAACATGCAAAAACTATTTTCATTCTCAAGTAATTGTTGCAGTCTATAACAGAGGATATCTTAAGTGATATGAAGTAGTCATTCAACTCATTAGGAAATGTTTCTCTCAAAACATAGGCCTTCAGATTCCTAATAAATTGAAGTCCTATGATGTAGCTATTCATGAATATATTGAATCTAATAATGTCAGCAAATAAGACATTTATGATATATACTACTCGCCTCTCAGTTGGAAGGAGTGGGTATAAAATTTAATCTCATCTGAGGTATAGCACACCGGTAGATCATTTGCTTATCATACTAAGGTCAGAATTTACCATCTGATAATGCAACACACACACACACACACACACACACACACACACACACACAAACTTATGCACAAAGGCAAGGACTCACATAGGCAGAGAGAGAGAGAGAGAAAGAGAGAGAGAGAGACTAAATTACAAAAGCATTACTTCAATTATAGCAATTTTAGTATTTTAAAGAGAGTTGCTTTCTAATGATAAACATTGAAGCAGTTCTATGTTCAACCAAACAACATTACAGAGCAAAAACATCTACTTGAGGAGTTTTATAATCCCTAAACTACAAATAATTTTTCCTTTATCTGTAAGGTATGAAAATCCTAACAGAATTCTAGTTTCTGCTTTGTCCTATTGTCAAAATGATTAGGTGAAGTCTTTAGAGGGTTGTTATTAGATATACTGGGGAGCCTGTGAATGCAGCAATAATTCACAGTGCTTTTCTTCTGGATGAATTCTGACTCGAACTTAGGAGTCTACAAACACCAGAAAGACACATGTGTCTCTCAGCTATTATAACCATTCCTTGGGGGCAGGGCTTGTTTCCCAGGGAAGAGGTTAGTGCCAAGTCAGCAGCTATGTATGAGAAGTCAAAATTCCCTAAACTCCTGTTCCTGTATAGACTATTGTGATACTCCAAGGCAGATACGAGGCAAAAACAAAAACAAAAGCGAAAAAAGAAAAGAAAAAAGATTTCCAAAGCCTGTGTGAATCTTACTGAGCTGTCCCCAACTATATGTGCGTATTCGGCAAGATATGATGTCACCTTCAGGCATTTGATGTCACCTTTTGGCATTTGTGTTTGGAGTTCTGAAAGCAATTGAAAAATAGCAAACCACTAATGGAAGACCAAACAACAGTTTGACCAACCATGAAAATCTTCAATGTATATCATACTTTCTAATTTTAAATTCCTTATTAGAAGATGATCAGACATTGCAATCTGAGTTTGATCCTCAGGATTTACATAGTTGAAGAAGAAAATCAAGTTCCTCAAGTTGTCCTCTGAAATCCACACTTACACACACACACATACACACATACACACACACACACACACACACACACACAAACACACACACAAGAATTCCTGTTCTTAACGAAATATGATGTTCTTGAGTTAAAACTACAGATTTTATTTGTCCATGTCACAAAACTGTATCTTTACAAATTATAAAATTCCATGTCTATCTTTCTTCATTCATCTTACTTTCTTTATCAAGTGGAAGTATTAGAAAGAGATGAAATATTTCCATTAAAATGTGGTCTCCTGTGGGCACAGGAAAACATTCGTTCAAGTTAACTCAAGATCTCAGACTTAAACTACATTTGTCAAAACACCATCTCTCACCATTTATTATCTCTGATTTAATGTGTTTTCAGAAAATTTGTAAGACCCAAAGAATAAACAATGTTACAAACTTTTCATCCTTTTCTATTATCTTACTTCTCTTGTGTGTTCATGTAGGGATAGGGTAACATGTGGAAATGCATACTTATGTGCCCGTATGCATGTGGAGGCCAGAGTAGACTATTTTCCTTTAGGTAGTATCTACCTTGTATTTTGAAGCACATTCTCTTATTTGCTTACTACTTAGGCAAAGATAACTGGCCAGTATGTCTCAAGGTTCCACTCATCTCTGCCTCCCCAGTGTCGAGATTACAAGCATGTGACAGAATGCCTTCATAAAGGGGATTTGGGACCTGACCTCAAGTCTTTATATTTATAAAGCAAGCACTTTGTGAGCTCAGCCATCTCCTCAGCCCTCTTTTCTGCTTTATTATGGAAATAATAAAGACATTCCCCTTGAATGTCTCTGACATTTCTTCCATCATCTCATATTTTCTAGTGTGTGATCAGATCAAGTAAGGTCTATAGGCTTGCCTCCATCAGAGTTCAGATGATCAACCGCACTCTAGGGATACTCTAAATCGGTATATTTATGCACTTTTCTAGGCTATGGACACTGGATCCTCTTACATCCATTAATGCTGACTTTGGAATGTGGAGAAATATCTCACATTGTCTTCAGATTTGTTTATATACAGACCATTCTCAAACTATGATGAAGAAAGGTGTATTTTTTCCTGAGAAGAGCCTTCCCTCCCAAATCAAAGCAGAGCAAAGTCAGACATGAAAAATATTCAGTTCATCTAATAGCAGCCCTACCTGCTCCCATATGTGTACATCAATCTGTCAAATTCTATGATTTCCCAAAGTACAAATCACATTGTATAATTAAAAGTCTTCCATCAAAATCCTATGACTGCTCATCAATGTTCATCAGTACTTTGTAATTGAGACAGAACCTCACCAAGTTGGGAAACTCACCCTGACAAATGAACATCACAACTTTACTCTCTAAAAATGTGTCAAAGTATATAGACAGTATTCAGAATTTATCTGCACTGGTAATGAATCAAATAATTTTCCTCATGAGTATAATTACACACATATACTAAGGAGAATGCAGATAGTAAGTGAGAAAGAAAGAAACTGAATTCAGGAAATTTGTTGTCTCTACAGCTTTTCAATACTGCATTGATAATTCTAAGACTTTAACTAGAAAACACGTTTTTCAAATGTATTTATTCTATGCCAGAAAGATAGCACAGCAGGTAAAGGGGCCTGGCACAAGTATTATCACCTGAACTTAGTCCCCAGTTCTACATGGTAGGGACTACTAACTCTTCCAAGTTGTTTCTTGACTTCCACATGTGTACATCCTCCAAACATTACAAACTTTTACATAAAATAAATGAATAGAATATAACAAAAGTTATATTTATTCTCTTCAAGTTGATTCACATTGCAGAGAAGAATTGATAAAGTTCTTAGTGTCTCTCCTCTCCATACAGTTTGTGTGTGTGTGTGTGTGTGTGTGTGTGTGTGTGTGTGTGTGTGTGTGTATGTGTTTGGTCATTTGCAAGAATGCATGTGCTTGCTGTGTGTGTAAGTTTCCAGTCCTAGCCACCCCAGTTGCTGAGGTAGAAAAATCATCTGAGATGCTACATTTAAGACCAGCATGGGCAACATAGTGAACTTAATTTGAGGGGTTTAAAGACGACACAAAGAAACATCTCAATAAAAATTAAAGAGAAAGTTCTTAAGGAGAATAAGCACCTCTGATGGACAAGAAAACACAAGAATAAAGGCTTATGGAAATGATAAAGACAATTCAAGACTTGAGAATGGAATGGGAAAATAAGATAGAAATGTTGAATAAAACTCAAGGTGATATGAAGGTAAAATTAAAAAGTCCTTTAGCTGAACTAGAAAACTCTAAAGGAAACTTAGAAGAATCGAGCAGAAGATATAATATCAGGATTTAGACACAAGCAGATGATCTACATCAAATAAGCAAGGTATATGAAAAATTTTAAAAAAACACAGGAAAGCAACACTAGAATAAATGTGGGACACCATGAAAATATCAAATTTTTAAATAAATTTTGGATAAGTAAGCATAAATGAAGAGTCCCAAGTCAATGTTATAGACTAGATCTTCAACAAGATCATAGAAGAGAACTTCTCCAAATTGAAAAAGAATCATCTCTAGAGATACAAGAAGCACACAGAACATCAAATAGACAAGACCAGAAAAGAAAATCCCCACAAAAAATCTAAGTTACAACACTAAGTACACATAACAAAGAAAATATATTGTAATCTGTAAAAAAAAAAAACCCACAAGTCACATATAAAAGAAAACCCATCAGAATAACAGTTGATTTTCATTGGAAATTTTGAAAACCCAAAGAACCTAGAGAATAAAATATTCCAAGTCCCACTCGCCCAAGATCTCCCCTTCTCTTCACTCCCCCACTTCCCTCTACCGCCCCCCTCCCGCCCCCATGCTCTCAACTTTTCCCTGGCGATCTTGTCTGCTTCCAATTTCCAGGAGGATCTATGAGATGGAGGAAGTACGGATATGGGAGCAGGGAAGGAGATATCTTAATTGAGGGAGCCATTTTGGGCTCGGCAAGAGGCTTGGCTCTGGAGTGGTTCCCAGGAGTCCACTGGGATGACCCCAGCTAGGACCCTGGGTAGTGGAGAAGAGGGTGCCTGGACTGGCCTTGTCCCTTAGTCAGACTGATGACTATCTTGAATATCACCATAGAACCTTCATCCTGCGACAGATGGAGACAAAGACCAACATCGGAGCACTGGACTGAGTTCTCAAGGTTCAGTTGAAGAGCAGAAGGAGGGAGAATATGAGCAAAGAAGTCAGGACGACGAGGTGTTGGTTTGCCCACTGAGACACTGTGCCTGAGCTAATAGGAGCTCACCAACTCCAGCTGGACTGGAAATGAAGGAGAATGGGATCAAACTGGACCCTCTGAATGTGGATGACAATTGGGGCAGACTGCAAGGCCAATGATAATGGCCCTGGGATTTGTCTCTATTGCATGTACTGGCTTTTTGGGATCCTATTCTCTTTGGATGCATACCTTCCTAAGCCTGGATGGAGGGGGGAGGGCCTTGGACTTCCCATGGGGGCAGGATGCCTTGCCCTCTCTTAGGACTGGAGCAGGGTGAGGGAGAGAGAGTGAGGGAGAAAGAGTGAGGGAGAGCAGGAGGGAAGTAGAAGGAGGGGAGGAAGTGGAAATTTTGATTGGTATTATTTATAAAGTAATAAAATAAAATCCAAAAATAAAACCATTCCAAGTGCTAAAAGACTATGATGGCTCACCTAGACTAATATAAACTCCAAAATTATCCACCATAATTGAAAGAGAAAGACAAATTTCTACTATATACACAACATAAAAATTTATATAAAACAAAACAAACCTAAAAAAAAGAAAAAATTCAGACATAGGAGAGGAATGAGCAAACCAGAGAGACTATGGAAGGAAATACAATAAAAAATTATTAAAATGCAGAGTACCACCTAGAACATAAACAACACCAAATGGTGACAACACAAGCACTGCAATTAACACAAGTATTGCAATAATAACTTTAAATAATAATGACTTCAATTCTCCAATGAAAGTATACAGGATCAGGAAACAAAATCCATCTATCCATTGTCTGTCAGAAACACATCATGGCTTTAAAAATAGAACCACCTTAGAGTAACGGGATGGAAAAAAGTACTCCAAACAAATAAGACCAGGAGGCAAGCAGACATTCTATCCTAATATTTGACAAAATAAATGTCAAACTAAACCCAACCAGAGAGCAGGAGTACTTCACCCTAATCAAGGGCACATTTAATCAAGAAGACATTACTATCCAAACCTATATGCACCATCTTCTAATGAACTCTATTTCATAAATTTAAAAAAAGGTACTACTGGATATACTGAGTTTAAAGACATAAGTTAACACTAACTAATTAGTAGAAGGTGATTTCAATGCTCTATGTTTCCCAGTAGACATGTCATCTATATTATAAAAAAACAGAGAAACATCAGAATTTAGTTGACATCATAAATCAAATAGACTTAATAGATATGTACAGAATATTCCACCCAAACACCAAAAGTTCACCTTTTAATAAGTAAGATGTGGAAGGTATTCTAAAATAGATCACATCCTGGGACACTAAGTAAAACTTTGTGCAAAGACTATAAGTTGCTTTTTAGGTTGCTTTTCACAAACTAATAACAAGATCCCATTGCTGAAGACAACACCTATGCAACTCTTTGAACTTGGAAAGACTGAGCCATTGCCTACTTAGAGCATTCTCTCCCGTATCTTTGGTATAGGACTCTACTTTGTAGGCTCTCAAAAGAGAAGCATAACCAAGCCAGCCATAAATCCTTTATCTACAATGGTGTACTTCATATAAGATATGCTAAGAAAATGATACCACAAAACTTGGTACCATTATTTAGAGAATGAAAGACCTTGGAACACTAAACATTAAATGGGATGTCTCTATAAAATCCCTCTCCTCAGAGCTCAGGGAAACTGGCAGAAGAGAAAGATAAAAGAGTATAAGGGTCAGAGTGGATGGGGGACACCAAGAAAACAAGGTCCTAAATCAGCATCAGAGAATCTCCTATGATATGAACTCACAAAGACTGAAGCAGCAAGCAGAGGACCTGCAGCAGTCTTCACCAGGTCCTCTCCATGTATATTATGACTTCCAGTTTAGTGTTTTAATGGAATTCCTGAGTATGCAAATGAGTGGGTCTCTGATTCTATCCCTTCTCTTAAACTCCTCTCCTTTTGTTGGTTTGTTTTGTCTAACTTGGATGTGATAGTTTTTGTTTTTTCTTATTGCATTTTTGTTTTATTTTTAAAAAGATGAATAAATGAATGAATGAATAAAAACCTAGTGACTAGGCTAAAGGATAATGCTGTATGAGGTCATGTAGTAATGAGGAGTGAGCCTCCTACACTAAGGCCACTTGTTCATTTCCCAGGCACTCAGACTTCTGAAATGACCACACAGAAACTATATTAATTAAATCACTGCTTGGCCAATCACTATAGCATATTTCTAGCAACCTCTTACATATTAAATTAACCCATTTCCATTATTCTATATTTTACCATAAGGCTTATGGCCTACCAGCAAGGTTCCAGCTGACAATTCATGTCTTTTCTCTCTGGCAGACTACATGGCATCTCACTGACTCTGCCTTCTTTCTCCCAGCATTCAGTTTAGTTTTCCCCCCTTACCTCTGTTCTGCCCTGATAAAGGTTCAAAGAAATTTCTTTATTAATTAATGGTATTCACAACATATGGAAGGGAATCCCATCTCCCCTTTTCTGTTTAAATGTAAATGAAGGTTTTAACTTTAATATAGTGAAATTATATATAACAAAACAGTTATCAAGCAAGAATTATAGTTACAATATTTGTATCTACTTTATCTTTTATTATACCTAAGGAAAACTATAGCTATCTATTCTTTACCTCCATCAAAGACTGCAGAAGAATATAATATTACCTAAGTAAACAGGAAGTGCATTGTAAACAACTTTCAAAACTCTAGAATTGACAGAGACATCTCGCTGCCTGGATAGTCACCCAAAGTTCTTCTGTAACATTGGGGCATCCATCTTCCGCCTACACTCTGGAGCCTAAGGCTCAGAGAATGTTGTGAATGAAAGGACAGAAAGATTGTAAGAGCCAGAGGAGTGTGCTGTAAGATCATGTTTCCTAGTGACATCAAAAGCTATACTTGTAACATCTCACCAGCACACTGCCCGAACATGATGCAAGGATGACACTACCAAACATGACAAACTGGATGGTGAAAATCCCACTGGCCTCTACTCTAAGCAAAGAACTACAGGAAACTGGGAAAAGCTGAGAGCAGGAGAAGTGGTCCTCCCCTGGGAAAAGTACACTGATTGGTTGTTCAGTTCCAAATGATCAACCCTGAAACTATAACTACAAGTAACCTTTTTATGGATTGAATAGGATATATTTAGGAATACAGATGAATAGACAAGTACATATGTGCATGCAATAACCACCAATGAAAAAGAGGCCATAAATTTGAAGGAGACTGTGGAAGGTTATATGAGAGGGTTTGGAAGGGGAAAGCGGAAGGGAAGAACACTGTAATTAAATTACAAACTCATAAATAAAAAAATACTTTGAGAATCTGATTACTTTTGCCTTGAATTTCTTTGAAGGACTTTTTATTATTTTTTTTTTCTGATCTGGTAGAGCTTCTGTGGATAAGTATGTACAAGATTTTCTTTCGTATATTCCAAATAGAGCCTTTCTTTAAAAAAATATTAATGCATTTTTCTTCATTCCAATTATACATACAGTGATTACACTACATATATACATTCTGGGTAATCAGTAATGAAATAAAAATTATCCCCTGGCCATCATACAGAGATGAACACTGTTAGGTTTCTGGTGGAACATATAATCCTTAAACCCAATTCATGATTGGAAACAAACACTCTGGAAAGTAGATATGGCTTGTTATAAGGCAAAATGAAATGCCATATCTTCAATATTTAAATAAGAACTTTCATAAAACTGAAGATTATTATAAAGATAATCCAAGAGACAGAAAGGGAAAGAGATTGGATAACATCAGCACAGACCCTGCAGTTATTTTTGGTATAGCTATCCCTCTTACTAGGTGTGGTGACCTTATCTTGAACTAATATGGATGTTAGCTCAAATATAGGCTAATTTAAATCTCTAAAATAGCTTTCCATATCTTGTAAACAAAACTCTAAAGTTAGCACACATGCTGATTTTTGTAGGCATAAATTATCTTTCCGTATGGTTTTAGAAGTTTCTAATTCTTTATTATACTTTGTTTCTACACTCATCTTTGTCTTCTAATAACATTTATACTAGAGCTTTTGAAATTTCCTATTCTATTTCATGACCTTTGATTTTTTTTTTCTTAACTTAAAAAGTCTTCTTAAGTTAAAATACCAACTGCGTCTTTTCCTGAGTATCAACAATGCCAGAGAAAGGAGAATAGAGAATTGTCACATATCCTCTAAGTTATCCATCTGATGTCATCTCATTTTAGAGTAAAACTGCTTGGTGGGGTTTTATTATTGTTGTTTGCTTATTTTTTTATCAGTAAAATGACTTGGATTACAGATTTACAACACTACAGACTAGTTCAATGACCTTGAGCAAATCAATTTGTTTGTAAAGTTCAAAGTTGATACCAAAATAAAAATCATTGCAATAAATCCAAAATTCTCAAGTTTAAATTTTTTGATCTTTCTCATTTTAACCATATAGATAAGAATGTGCTGTACATTTTCCCTTACTATCCTTTCACCTCCTCCCTTCCCTTTAACCCTCCCTTCTATCTTCCATAATCCCAATTTACTCTGGAGATCTTCTCTTTTTTTCCCCTTCCTAGGTGGATCCATGTATGTCTCTCTTAGGGTCCTCTTTATTACCTAGGTATTCTGGGGTTGTGCCCTGAAGGCTGGTTGTTCTTTGCATTATGCCTATCATATACTTATGAGTAAGTACATATTATATTTGTCTTTCTAATCTGGGTTACCTCATTCAGGATAGCTTTTTCTACTTCCATCTACCTGTGTGAGAATTTCAAGTTGTAATTGCTTTTACTGCTGAGTAGTATTCCATTGTGTAAATGTACCACATTTTTCTTATCCACTCTTCCATTGAGGGACATCTAGGTTGCTTCCATGTTCTGCCTATTATGAATAATGCTGTATGAACATAGTTGAGCAAATGTCCTTGTGTTGTATATCCTTTGGGTATATGTCCGGGTGGTATTGATGGGTATTGAGGTAGATTGATTCCTAATTTTTTTGAGAAAGTGTCATACTGATTTCCAAAGCAGCTTTACAAGATTGTACTACTACCAGCAATGGAGGAGTGTTCTTCCTTGTTCCACCTCCTCTCCATCATAAGCTGTCATCAGAGATTTTTATCTTGGTCATTCTAAGAGGAGAAGGTGGTATGTTGTTATGAAGAGTTGTTATGATTTGCATTTCTCTCATGAGTAAGTATATTAAGCATTTCCTTAAATGTCTTTCAGCCATTTGCTCTTCCTCTGTTGAGGCTTCTCTGTTTAGATCTGTATCTCATTTTTTTATTGGATTATTTAGTTGGTCTCTTGATGTCTAGTTTCTTGAGTTCTTTGTATATTTTGGAGATCAGTTGTCTGTCAGATGTGTGATTTTTGAAGATCTTTTCTCATTCTGTAGGCTGCCATTTTGTTTTGTTGACCATGTGCTCTGCTTTACAGAAGCTTCCCAGTTTCAGGAGGTCCAATTTGTTAATTCATGGTCTCAGTGTCTGTGCTATGAGTTTTATATTTAGGAACTGGTCTCCTGTGCTAATGTGTTCAAGACTGTTCCCACTTTATATTCTATGAAGTTTAGTGTGGCTGGTTCTAAGTTAAGGTCTTTGATCCATGTGCACTTAAGTTTTGTACATGGTAATAGGTATGGATCTATTAATATTTTTCTATATGTTGACACAAAATAATGCACACACCATTTTTAAAGAGGCTTTGTTTTTTCCACTTTATGGTTTTAGCTTCTTTGTTAAAAAACAGGTGTTCATAGGCATGTAGATTTATGTCAGGGTCCTCAATTTGATTCCATTGGTCCACCTATTTGTTTTTGTGCCAATACCAACCTGTTTTCATTACTATGGCTGTATAGTAGAGCTTGAAGTCAAGAATGGTGATGCCTCTAGAAGCTCCTTTATTGTATAGCATTGTTTTGGCTATCCAACATTTTCATGTTTATCCATATGAAATTGAAGATTGTCTTTTTGAAGTCTGTGAAGAATTGTGCAAGGATTTGATGGGTATTGTGTTGAATCTGCAAATTGCTTTTGGTAAGATTGTCATTTTTACTATGTTAATTCTACCTATCCAAAGGCATGGGATATCTTTCCATTTCCTGATGTCTTCTTCAATTTCTTTCTTCAAAGACTTAAAGTTCCTGTCATACAGGTCTTTCACTTTTTTGATTAAGGTTACCATAAGGTATTTTATGTTATTTGTAACTATTATAAAGGGTGATGTTTCTCTGATTTCTTTCACTGTCCATTTGCCATCTGTTTATAGGAGTGCTGCTTTTTTTTTTAGTTAATCTTGTATCCTGATAAATTACCAAAGGTGTTTATCAGCTTTAGTAGTTCCCTGATAGATTTTTGGGGGGGTGGGTCACAGAATGTATACTATCCTATCATCAGAAAATAGCAAAAGTCTGTCTTCTTCTTTTGCAATTTGTATCCTCTTGTCTCCTTTTGTTACCTTATTGCTCTAACTAGAATTTTGAGTACTATATTGAATAGATATGGAGAAAGTGAACAGTTTTGTCTTGTTTTGATTTTAGTAGGATCACTTTGAGTCTTTCTTCATTTAGTTTGATGTTGGCTGTTGGCTTGCTGTATATTGCCTTTATTATGTTTAGGTATGTTCCATGTATTCCTGCTCTCTTCAAGACCTTTCTCATTAAGGGATGTAGAATTTTATCAGAGGCTTTTCAGCATCTATTGAGATGATCATGTGGTTTATTTTTTCTTTCAGTTTGTTTATATGGTGAATTACATTGACAGATTTCCATATGTTGGACCATCCCTGCATCTCTGAAATGAAGCCTACTTGGTCATGGTGGATTATTTTTCTGATGTATTCATGGATTTGATGTGCCAGTTTTTCATTGAATATTTTTGCATCAATACTCATGGGGGAGAATGATCTGTCATTCTTTATCTTAGTTGTATCTTCATGTGGTTTGAGTATTAGGGTAACTGTAGCCTTGTAAAAGGGGTTTGGCAATGCTCCTTTTGTTTCTATTGTATGGAACAATCTGAGGAGTATTGGTCCTAGCTCTTCTTTGAATTTCTGGTAGAATTCTGTGCTAAAACCATATTGTCGTGGGCTTTTTTTGGTTGGGAGACTTTTGATGACTTCTTCTATTTCCATAGGAATTATATGTTTATTTAATTTGTTTATCTAGTATTGATTTAATTTTGTTATGTGGTACTTTTCAAAAAAAAAAAGTCCATTTCCTTGAAACTTTCCAATTTTGTGAAGTATAGGCTTTTAAACTATGGCCTGATGATTCTCTGGATTTCCTCAGTGTCTGTTGTTATATCCCCCCTTTCATTCCTGATATTGTTAACATGGATATTCTCTCTCTGTCTTTCAGTTAGTTTGGATAAAGGGTTGTCTATCTTGTTGATTTTCTTGAAGAACCAACTCTTTGTCTCGATCATTCTTTGTATATTTTCTTTGTTTCTATTTTATTGATTTCAGGCCTCATTCTGATTATTTCCACCTATCTACTCCCAAATTTGCTTCTTTTTATTCTAGAGCTTTCAAGTGTTGTGTTAATTCAATAAAGAAGTATTTCTCCATTTTCTTCATGTGGGCATTTTGTGCTATGAACTTTCTTCTTATCATTGCTTTCATTGTGTTCCATCAGTTTGGATATGTTTTACAATCATTTTCATTGAAGTTTTGGTAGCCTTTAATTTCTTCCTTCATTTCCTTCTTGATCAAGTGCTCATCTTGTTGAGCATTGTTCAATTTCTATATTTATAGGTTTTCTGCAATTAGTGTTGCTATTGAATTCTAACTTTAAGCCATGGTGATGCAATGAGATATAAGGAGTTATTTCAGTTTTTTCATATCCGTTGAGGTTTGCTTTGTTACTGAGTGTGTGGTCAATTTTAGAGAAGGTTCCATATGGTGCTGAGAAGAAAGTATATTCTTTGCATTTGGGTGAAATGTTCAATAAATGTCTGTTAGGCCCATTTGAGTCATAAAATCTGTTAGTTCTTTTATTTCTCTGTTGAGTTTCTGTCTGGCAAATCTCTCCAGTAGTGAGAGTGGAGTGTTGAAATCTATTATTATTAGTGTGTGGGCTGTTTGTGTGATTTAAACTTTAGTAAGGTTTCTTTTACAAACAATGGTGCCCCTGTATTTTGGGCACATATATTCAGAATTGAGGTTTAATATGATGCATTTTTCCTGTGATGAATATGAAATTACTTTTTAATTTCACATTTAATTAGCTTGAAGTCTATTTTGTTACATATTAGGATTGCTATACCAGCTTGTTTCTTAGGACGATTTGATTGAAAATTTTTCCTCTACCTTTTATTCTGATGTAATGTCTCTCTTTGTGGTTGAGCTATATTTATTTTATGCAGCAGAAGGATGGATTCTGTTTCCATATTTAATCTGTTACCTTATGTTTTTTATAGGCAAATTGAGTCCATTGATACTAAGTGATAATAATGAACATTGGCCTTTTCCTTTGCAGCTGTTAATATTCTTTCTTTTTTCTGTATGGTTAATGTTTTGATTATTATGTGAAAAGGGAACCTTTTTTTTTGGTCTCATCTAGTTGGTATTCTGTAAGTTTTTGTATTTTTATATTTATGTCCTTCTTTAGGTTAGGAAAGTTTTCTTCTATAATTTTGTTGAATATATTTTTCATGCCTTTGAGTTGAACTTCTATTTATTCTATCTATAATTCTTTTATTTCCTTGATGTTTTGTGTTAATAATTCATTGTATTTAACATTTTCTTTGACCAGTGAATCTATTTCTTCTATCATATCTTCAATACCTGAGATTCTTTCTTCTATTATTTATGCTTTCATCTGTAGTTCCTGATCATTTACCCAGATTTTCCATTCCCAGAGTTGCCTTGTTTTTGTATTCTTTCTTACTTCTAGTTTAGTTTTTAAGTCTTGAGCCATTTTCTTTACTTTTTCATTGCTTTTTTTTTTTTGTTTCACTGCTTTTTCTTGGTTTTCTTTAAGGAATTTCTTGATCTCTTCCAAATTTTTGTTTGTCTTTTCTTCCCTATCTTTAAGGTCCTCCTTAAGGGTATGAATTACCTTCATGATGTTATTCTTAGCATCATTTTCATCTGCTTCATCTGTGTTATGATTTTCATGTCTTCTTGCTGTAGAATCACTAGTTTTTGGTGTTGCTGTAATGCTCTTTGTGTTGTTTAGTGTATTCTTACCTTGTTGCCTACACATCTCTTCCACCAATCATTGTGGGTGGATCCTTGCTTCAGGGGTCCCTCTTCCTTCAGTTGGTGTGACTGGGAGCTGTGACTCTTTTGAATACTCCTTCAGGTTCAGGCAACATTGAGCCTCTGGTCATCACTCCTCTAGTGCAGAAAGGCCCAAGGCTCAGGTGGTTGAGTCTCTCCATATGGGTAGAGCCACAGCTCCAATAGTCACTTCTGCAGGGATGAGTGGTGTCATATCACTTGTAATTGCTGCTCTAGTTGCAGTCAAGGCTGAGGCCAAGGCTCTAGTGGTCAATCAGTTTCTAGAGGCTTCTGCTGTGACCATGACCATGCAGTGTCCTGGTGCAGCATAGTCTTGTCCTGTGGTGGGGCAGGCAGGTGGTCAGTTACTTTGCTTTGGATTTATAGGTTAGTTTGAGAAGTGGTGTGGGATTCCCTTCTATACACTGTGAGTATGTTTTATCACCATTGGTTAAGAAAGAATCTGCTTTGGCCTATGGCAAGGCAGGATATAGCAAAGCAGGAAACCCAAGCATAGATAGAGGAGGAAAGAAGGTAGAGTAAGGTAGATGCCATGTAACTGTCAAAGGAGAAAGATGCCAGAACCTTACTGGTAAGCAACAGTCTTGTGGTGATACACAGATTAATAGAAATTTGTTAATTTAAGATATAAAAGCTATCTAGGAATATGCCTGAGCCATGAACAAATAGTGTTGTAATTAATATATTTTTGTATGATTATTCAGGTCTAGGTAGCTGGGAAACGAAAAAAGCAGTCTCTGTTTACATGGACATCTTTATATCTTTATATTATAGAAACTTCTTAAGTAGAAAATTAGTATGTGTCTCTACTGATTTGAGTGTTTATTTATACAAATTATTAAATAAGTTTCTTTGCACAAAAAGATAAATTATAGAGCCATAGTAATTAAAACAACATAGTACAGGCACAAAAACAGAACTGTGAAACAATAGGACAAAATTAATTATCAAAACATGAGTATGTCACTTCATCACTGTAATATTTGACAAAGATGTTGAAACGATAGCCAGAGAAAAGAAATCATTTTCTAGGAAAACTGAATGTCCACATTAAATTAGATCTCACAAAAAAAACCTCTAAATGTATCAAAGATCTAAACCTGAAACCTGAAATGTTAAAATTTCAGGAGAAACAGTAGGCAGAACCCTCCATGATACAGGTATAGGAAAGGACTTTCTGACTAGGACTCCATTTGCTCAAGAACAAAGGCTAACGATTGACAAGTGAGACTTCATGAAACCAAAAACTCACAGATAAAGAAATAATTAATGAGGTTAAAAGGAAGGCAGAAGAATGGGAAAGATTTGCCAGCTATACATCTGACAGAGTATTAGTATCATGATATACAAAGAACTCAACAACTTTGTCATTTCATTTGATCCAATCAAGATGACAAAAGTTAACAGAAGAAATAACAATAAATGCTTGGTAGGGAACAGGAAAAAGGAAATCTTCATTTACTATTATTAGGATTGAAAGGTTGTCTAGTCATTATGTAAATCAATGTGAATAATTCTCAAAAGCATACAAATAAATCTTCCATATGACAGTTATACCACTCCTTAGCATATGACCAAAAGATTTGACATGCTGTTCCATAGAGACAGTCTCAGCCATGTTCATTGTTGCTATGTTCACAATATTTAGCAAAAGTCTAACAACCTAATGTCCTACAACTATGAATGAATAATGAAAATGTGGTCCTTATATACTATGGAATACTATTCAGCCATAAAAAATGAAGCTATGAACTTTGCATGTAAATTGATGAAACTAGAAAGGTCATATTGAGTGAGGTGATAGACTAAGAAAGATAAAGTTCACATATTCACTATCATCTGAGGCTCCTAGTTCCAAATATTCAAATGTGAATACATATCCCACAGCAACTCTAAAATCCATTAAATTACAAAGGGAACATTTTCAGGATAGGGTGATGAGAGGAAAATGGAGAGGGAAATGGTAGGTACAGTAGTATGATCTGAGAAACATGGAAAAGGGTGAGCTTTAATTAAGGAGGGAGATAAATATGGAAGAATAGAGAAGTGTGAAACATTAGTAAAACTTTCTGAACAAAGCTATAAGGAATCATGCTATTAACTATCCACCTTAAAAAACTGTAACACACAAAAGTCTCTGTTTAAACGTACAATATAGATTAAATAAAAATTTCTCATCTAAGTAGGTAATACTCCTATCAAGAACCAAAACCACCTAAAAAAATTCTAAACACTAGGTATGATAAGCCCTCTTTTGAGTTATTTGCTGTGGGAACTTCTTCAGCCAATAGCCTTAAAGATACCAGCCCACTTTGGGAGTAGTCGCATATACTATCATTCCAGACATAAAAGCATGTGTGGGCCGTTGGCTTCTGGATTCGGTTCCAGTTCCCAGAGCACACAGAGGATCACTACACTTTCTGTGAGTTGACCCCAAATAAATAAATAAACCTTTATTATACTCCATTCTGGGCTACTGAGGAACTATTTATAAAAGCAACAGTTTGGTACCCACGTGGTCAGAGTCCACATCATGAATGGACCCTGCCCAGAAGGTTTGTGGCCTTCTCCCACACCACACAGCTGAACTTCCCCTCTGGCATGTACCTACATACTGTTTGGCTGGCCTGCCATGCAACAACTTGACAATTTCCTACTGGTCAGGTGTGTGCCTTGATATCACATACTAAGCAGCTTTTTTCAAAATCTCATCTGCAGCTTCTCTGGCTCCTACCAGACCTGCTCCAATCAGGCCTAGCACTGTCTCTAGAGCCAGGGGTTCTCCAGCTTATGTTACCAGTTCTGATCTGAGAATACCTGGCATGAACTCTGGCCAGGAATCTCGTGGTCTGCGACTGCCTGCAAGCTCTTGGTTCCTCAATATTCTGCTCAACTCAAACCTTCTCTGTATATGGATTGCTGCTCTTAAGTAATTCACTAACTTTTTTAGAACTTTTAAGTCTCAGGTGATTTAAGTACTGATCTAGAACCCATCTTACTGCCACAATTATGACACCTGTTAGCCAATAAAGATTATTACACCTATAAAAATTTTCTGCAAACTATAACAGAGGTAAGTTAATTTGATTAATAAATGAATAAATAAATTTGAAAATTGTAAACAAATCCTGAGATAATTGCAGATAATATCATCATCCAGGAATTTAACAACTTTAATGACTCAACTATGAATGGAATTCTGCAAGAGTTATATGAGGTACCTTATATGTACATTTTAGTCATCATGGCACTTAGCTTTATTCTTTATATTCTATCCTTAAAGAAATGGTTTGATAATAGAGTCAAGAATGAGAAACTTTTAGGAAGGATACAGTCTTTAGCTGTAAGGATTCATAGTATTGAAAATGATAACCTTAATTTGGCAGGTAAAATTCAATCCATGTCAATGGCTTATGAAACCTTACAAAATGATACTGAAAGATTATCTGAGAGGATTCATACTGTTAAAATTGACAATCAAAATTTGTTTTAAAATTTATGATAAGTCAGCAGATAGAACAACATTCCAGGAAGGCAATCTGGTCTGTACGTTATCCAAATAATATCCAAGGATGAGAAGGTATCATTAATGGGAAAATTTAAGACCTTTAAGTCACATGTGCAGAGTGAAAACCAGAAATTATATGATTTGATAGAGTCATTAGAAATATTCACAAGTCAAGAGACTCAGGCTTTACAAAATAGAATGATAAAATGTTTTGGGTTTTTTTCCTATTCAAAAATTTACCCTTCCTCCTCTTCTCCCATTCCCCTTCTCTTCCCTCCCCCTACAGCCTTAAGAGAGGGCAAGGTACCCTGCCCTGTGGGAAGTCCAAGGCCCTCCCCCCTCCATCCCTGCCTAGGCCTCGCCAGGTGTGCATCCAAGTAAACTAGGGTCCCAAAAAGCCAATACATGCAGAAGAGACAGATCCCAGTGCCATTATCGATGGCTTCTCAGTCCGCCCCCATTTGCAGCCACATTCAGAAAGTCCAGTTTGATCACATGGTCATTCAGTCCCGGTCCAGCCCGATTTGGTGAGCTCACACTAGATCAGGCACACTGTCTCAGTGGGTGGTCCAGCCCCTCGTGGTCCTGACTTCCTTGCTCATCTTCTCCCTCCTTCTACTCTTCAACTGGACCTTGGGAGCTCAGTCCATTGCTCTGATGTGGATGTGAGTCTCTGTCTCTATCTCCATAGATCGGAGGAAATTCCTATGGTGATATTCAAGACATTCATCAGTGTGACTATGGGACAAGGCCAGTTCAGGCACCCAAACCTCTTCTGCCCAAGGACCTAACTGGGGACATCCACATGGACGCCTGGGATCCCCTCTAGAGCCCAGTATCTTGACAACCCTAAAATGGCTACCTTAATGTAGATATCTTCTTCCCTGCTCCAATATCTGCCCTTCCCCAATCTCTACCCTCCCACTCTCTGAAGCTCTCCCCAGTCCTTCCCTTCTCCACTCTCCTTCCCCTTCTCCCTTCCCCCCAACCCCACCCCTACCTCCGTGCTCCCAACTTTTCCTGGCGATATTGTTTTCTTCCAATTTACAGGAGGATCTATATAGGTTTTTCTTTGGGTTCACCTTGCAATTTGGCTTCTCTAGGTTTGTGAAATATAGGCTTAATGTCCTTTGTTTATGGATAGAGTCCACTAATGAGTGAGTACATACCATATTCATCTTTTTGGGTCTGGGTTATTTCACTAAGGATAGTGTTTTCTATTTCCATCCATTTGCATGCAAATTCAAGATGTCATTGTTTTTTTACTGCTAAGTAGTAATCTAAAGTGTATATATTGCACACTTTCTTTAACCATTCTTCCATTGAGGGGACCTAGGTTGCTCCCAGGTTCTGGTTATTACAAATAATGCTGCTATGAACATAGTTGAACAAATACTTTTGTGGTATGAGTGGGCATCTCTTGGGTATATGCCAAAGAGTGGTATTGCTGTATCCTGAGGTAGGTTGATCCCCAATTTCCTGAGAAACCGCCACACTGACTTCCAAAGTGGTTGCACAAGTTTGCATTCCCACCAGCAATGGATGAGGGTTCCCCTTACTCAACATCCTCCCCAGCATAGGCTATCCTTGGTGTTTTTGATTTTAGCAATTCTGACAGGTGTAAGATGGTATCTCAAAGTTGATTTGATTTGCATTTTCCTGATCGCCAAGGAAGTTGAACATGACCTTAAATATCTTTTGGCAATTGGAACTTCTTTTTTTTTTAAGCATTATTAATCTCTGTATTGAATTGTCTCCATACCCATCTATTGATGAGTTTTTTTCCATACATTGTTTTGTTTTATTTTTTCCATTCAAGAACATAATTAAAGAAATAAATTTTTTTTCCTTTCTTCCCCTTCTCCCGGTCCCCTCCCACTACTATGTTCATAGCAGCATTGTTTGTAATAGCCAGAACGTGGAAACAACCTAGGTGCCCCTCAATGGAAGAATGGATCAAGAAAGTGTGGATTATATACTCATTAGAATACTACTCAGCGGTAAAAAAACAAGGACATCTTGAAGTTTGCATGCAAATGGATGGAAATAGAAAATGCTATCCTGAGTGAGGTAACCCAAACCCAGAAAGATGATTATGGTATGTACTCACTCATTAGTGGAACCTAGCTATAAAATAAAGGTCACTAAGCACTTAGCTAGCAAGCCCAGAGAAGCTGAATACCTAGGTGAACCCAAAGATAGCATACACAGATCCTCCTGGAAGTTGGAAGCAAACAGGATCATCAAGCAAAAGTTGGAAGCCAGGGGCGGGGATAGAGGTGGGAGAAATTTCTCTATTGAGAATTCTCTGTTCAGATCATTACCCCATTTTGTAATTGGGTAATTTAGCATTTTAATGTCTAGTTTCTTATGTTCTTCATATATTTTGGAGATCAGACCTTTGTCTGATGTGGGGTTAGTGAAGATCTTCTCCCATTCAGTAGGATATCTTTTTGTCTTAATGACTGTGTCTTTTGCTTTACAGAAGCTTCTCAATTTGAGGAAGTCCCATTTATTCATTGTTGCTCTTATTGTCTGCAACACTGGGGTTAGACACAGGAAGTGGTCTCCTGTGCCATGTGTTGCAGGTTACTTCCCACTCTCTTTTCTATCAGGTTCATTGTGTTCAGATTTATATTGAGGTCTTTAATCCATTTGTACTTGATTTTTGTGCATGATGACCTTCCGGCCAGGAGGGCACACACTCACCCCACTGGATTGCTGTCCTCAGCACAGGAATAGGGACTCCTGGTGGGCCAAAGACCCTCAAAGGAAAGGGAGAACTTGGGGAGTGAGGGCAGGGTCATGTGGAACAAAGAAGCCCCTGCAGAAGGAGCTGGATGTGCCCGCACTCCCTTCCAGGGACCTTCTGGCAGGGATAAATGTTTTGAATTGATTGAGGAACTTGTCATAAAAATAAGTCAGGAGAGGAAGTTCAGGTAAAGGATTTAACATTACCAGTACCTCTCAGAGTCAGAGCTGACTTAACAAGAGTTTCAGCTACTTATCCTGTTATTACCTCTTAAAAGACAGCTAATACTCAATATCCAAATGGATACAAAGAATGTAAATTGAAACCCATAGGTTTGAAAGCTCTAAAAGAAATCGAGCAAGCAGTACTATCTTATGTCATGCATTCAACATTTATTAGGGAGATGGTAAAGACATGGGCTTCAAGCAATAAGGTTACTCCATATTATTGGCTTCATTATTAGTCTTGAGGTGCTTGAATATGGGCCACAGTTACAGTAGAAGTCCTATTGGAGGGAGGAGGCTAAAGCCTTAAAACAGCAAGGAAAAAGGATTTGAGGCTTCCCAAGATCAAATTCTTGGTGAGGGCTGTGAATCTGATCCACAGAGTCAGCTATTTAAGATGAATGCAGCCTGTCCCTATGCCATACATTTTCCTTAAATGCTTGGATCAGGAAAGATTTCCTTAAATGCTAGGAAGAAGAATTGAATCATATACTATGGTTAAGCATGGCCCAAGAAAACCCATTAATGACTTTTTATAAAGTCCCCATATATTTTTAATATAGTGCTTGAAGTTCTAGCAATAGCTATAAGACAGAATAAGGAGATCTTGGGGATTCGAATTGGAAAGGAAGAAGTCAAACTTTTGTTATTTGCAGATTATATGATAGTGTACATAAGTGACCCCAAAAACTCTACTAAAGAACTTCTCCAGCTGATAAATACCTTCAGTGATGTGGCAGGATACAAAATCAACTCAAAAAAATCAATAGCCCTCCTATACACAAAGGATAAAGAAACAGAGAGGGAAATCAGAGAAACATCACCTTTCACGATAGCCACAAATAGCATAAAGTATCTTGGGGTAACACTAACCAAGGAAGTGAAAGATCTATTTGACAAGAACTTTAAGACCTTTGAAGTCATTGTCCTCATTTGCTTCACATTTGTTTAAAGATTTTTTAATATTTTAATAAGAAGCTTTAGTGTTAAAGCAATATAGCTGTTAAGAATTATAGGTCAGTAGTCACTCATGCTTGTCATACTTATTTTATAGACTAATCAGGTTTTTTTAGATACTTAGAGACTGCATTCCACATAGATTTCCAATCTTTAACCACTTCAAAGAATTGTAGACTATAGCATTTAGATAACTTAGGATTTCATTGACTTGAAACACAACTGCTCCTGGGAGTACTAATCTATTCCTAAGAGAATGTTGGGCACTTGGAGATTGTTTTCTTCTTGGGAAAACTGGCCTTTGGGCAAAGAACTGCCCCTAACTCACCCAGTGACAAAATGCACGGTGCCCAGACTGGACAAGCAGAAAACAAGCCAAAAAACTGCCAAACGTTGCCAAGACAGGGTAAGATGGATTTTAAATTTTCCTGCCTCTGAAAATGGTCTTTTAGTTACTCTAGTCCTTACCCAAAGTTGTTTGCCCCAACATTGCAAATGAGACTTTAGGTGATTACCCAGGTAGCCTGTTGTATCTGTTATTTCTTGTACCTTTGGTAATTGCCTGATTACACTTCCTGTTTACTCAAGTAATATTATTTCCCTTTTCAGATCTTTGATGGGTTTGAAGACTAGATAGTTGTAGTTACTTTCCTCTCATGATTTAGCCAAGCCATTTCTAGTATAAGAGAGATTCCTTAGGATAAGATAACTATTAAAACATTTACCATATGTTTCTTGCTTGATGTTGTTCATTCTGGTTGCAATTCTGATTTTTATTCTTGATATTTGTTCTTATTGCATATAGTTCTGTAGTAGGCTTAGAACTCTATTATTTAGACAAAGGGGAAGGTGCTGTGAGAACTCTTTCAGCCAATAGCCTTTAAGATACTAAAGGCCCACTTTGGGAATGGTCTCATATACTATATAAATCCAGATATAAAATTATGTGCATGCCCACGGCTGATGGATTTGGTTCCAGTTCCCAGAGCACACAGAAGCCTGTAGATCACTGTTCTTTCTGTTAATTTACCTCATTATAAATAAATGTTTATTATATGCCATTCTGGGTTTGTGTGGAACTATTTAATACTGCAAAAGTTGTTGGTTAGGGTTATCCAAGAAAATTGCAAAGCATTATAGACTATTGCTATTGCCATTGGTTACCCTCGAGGTAGAAGATAAATCCTGATTACTGAAGACATCATGCAGTTTAGACACAGGGCCCAAGACCCCTGTTCTAGAATGGACATTAATGCCTCATCTCTGAGGAGTAGCTTTCATGGTATCAGAAAGTGACATGCAAACTTCCAAAGGATGAAGGCAACCAAAATATCTACCTAGCTGTGACACCTATGAACAACAACCAGCATGGCAAGATAACGCTAATGGTCCATAATACAAACATATCTGCTCTCTACTTGTACTTAAGTCCCATTCAACAAGAGGGAAACAATACCTGTTGTCAGAAACCTAGACAACAAGTCATGGATCTTGAAGAACCTACACCTACAATCACCATTTTACTAAACCAGTGTAATCCTTAATGTCACCCTACACACTTATCTTTATTCCCACAGATAAGTTCAGTCTTCACTACTCACCATGGAATATTCTCTTTGCAACAGACAGAGATCACTACAGAAAAGCCATAACCAATTAAAATGCAGATTTCTAGAGATCAGACCAACGAATACATCTACTAAACACTTTCTTACCTAAAGCTCAGAGAACATCGAGGAGGAGCAGGGTGGAAAGATTATTTCCTGAAACATAAAATTTAAAGGAACATTTGAATTGTCACCAAGGTGAAGATCAAAGATTTTTAATGAAATTTAAATACTAATAAGCATGAAAAGTTATTTTAAGGTACTAGGGAGGTGTTTCAGTGCGTAAAGCACTTAGTGTGCAAGCATAAGTACCTGAGTTCAGACCCCAAGTACCCTTGTAAATACTAGGTTGACATGCAAGAGGTTGGGGAGGCATAGACAGGGGCTTCCCAGAAGAAGATGGATATCTGGATTAATCAGGTAAGTGAGCTTTGCCATCAAATTAGAAATCCTCCCCCCATATGTAAAGTGAAGACTGATTAGGAAAGGCTTCCTGGGGCAACCTCTGACATCTATATGTATGCATGTGCACATACATACACCCCAAATGTGACCATACGCATGTGAACATAACTAAATACACTCATGCATGCCACAAATAAGCACACACATGCATGTGTGCAGGCACACACAAACAAAGGAACTCATGCACACAAAAGATACTTTTGAGAGATTTTATTTTTATATGTTTATATGAGTGGAATGCCTGTGGAGTTCAGAAAATGACATCAGATACCTGGAACTGGAGTTACAGATGGCTAAGCGCCACCTGACACAGGTACTGGAAACTGAAGTCAGGTCTTCTCTAAAAACAGAACGTGTGCTTAACTCCTAAATCACATTTCCAACCCATAATAAAGGTGTTTAGCAACAATTAAGGAAAGAGTCATCTGTGATCCTTCTGCTCTCCTTTTTCCTTAGTCTCCACTAGGGCATTTATCTCTCAGACAAAAAGGCATGCACTGAACAGTTTGCCAGATCATCATATTCAGTTTTGGAATTCACTTAATTGTTGTTGGTGGGTGGCACCAACCCAGAGAGATCTATGTGACAACAATAGGAGAGAGGAGCAATGGAGCTTTCTGATGTTCTGACTCTCTGGGGAACCATGGCTTTGAAATTAGAAAGCTGATCATTCCATAATGGAAGTAGTACTACTGGCTCTATCCAACTAAACTCGGTTACCATAGTGTTCTCCTGCTATATTTTCCTAGGATTTCATCCTGTATGCTTAAATTTCACCTCTGGTAGCAGTCTGCAAGATTTTCAACCTCTGCCCAGGTTTTTTTTTTCTAAAAAAAAGGAAAAAAAATTAATGGAGGAGGGGAAAAGTATTAACCACCTAATTCAAACTAATATTATCACCTTTTACAGAATTAATGAGATGCTGTAATTGCCAACCTGCATACCTGCTTCTCTGGGAGCACATTTCAAAGGTGTACAAATTAGCCATTGCCAGGTTCGTAATTAGCGTGTGACAACTTTAATTCCAACAGCATGTTTAATCAGCAGCAACAGATGGAAGTGTGCCTGGTGGTGAGTCACCCCTTTCTCAGCTCCTGATAGCAGTTTTGTCCTGCTGGTTCCTAGTTATAAACTATTTAGCATAGCAAGCGCTAAATTACTGGTAATGTTCTCAGTCTTTTTAATCCGAGTTTCCCCACCTCCAGAATAATTATCACCACTGACACAAATGGAGTACCCCTGTACACTCTATACTGGACTCAATAATTTTTTTTAACATAAGCCTCTAAACTTCCCCTCAAAGGATTTCAATGCTTCTGCTTTCCTATTTCACAAGCGGAATTGCACCTAAAAGCCATCCTGATGTGACTCAGGTTTCACAGTTTGTGAGCAGCAGGGATTCAGCTCTTTGGTTCCTGGCACCCATGCTGAGTAATTGTGTTCAACTATAATAAGGGCCATTTTTGTAGGTCTATCTTTGTGTGTGGCTGTTTACTACAGTAACTTGGCATTTGCTAACCAAGTGATCTTATTTTGTGGATCTCATGGTTCTTGGACCCAGTTTTTTAACTTTATTCATCACCAGAGCCATTCAGAAAAATAGAGCAGGAGTCATCTGCTTCATCCCTGCCTTTATTCAGCAGGCATGGACGAGAACAGTCAACTTGCACGGCTTTGACTCTACATTCTTAGTCACAAATAACAGCCCTTAATGTTCACTAACTCTCTCCATGAAATGACTTCTGCCCCATTGGGCATAACTTCACCTACTCTCTCATAAATACGACACATTGAGACTCTACACCCCATAAGCCATTCTGATCAAGGTCTTTGCTATTGTTGAACAGATGCTGTCTATCTGGACTCCATATATAAGTTTTCCAAACCTTAATACATCAAATTACACACAGCAAATGGAGGCCGAATACAAGGAGCTTGGCATCTAGTTTTTCCAAGCCAAGGCAAACATTATCTGTCCCCTTTACTTCTAGTCAATATAAATTACTCGCATCTTGGTACAGCCACAAAAGGTTTTACAATTTGTGAAACAGTGAAATTATTTTGGGAACATAAACAATACAAACAGTGCTTGTGGACTGAGGAGATAGTGTTCGAGTTTGTTTTTCTGTTGCCATGGTAAACAACATGACCAAATGCAAGTTGAAGACCAAAGGGCTTATTTCTTCTCAGGTTACAGTTCAACATTGAAGGGGCAAAGAGGCAAGTTAGGAACCTAGAGTAAGAAAGCCCCGAGAAAGGCTGTCAATTGTTTTTCTCTATAGAAAGGCCAGACCCATGTGCCTAAGAATGGTGAAACCCACAATAAGCTGTACTCTATCACATCGGCCATCAATTAAGACAAGTCCCCACAGACATGCCCACAGGCTGACAGGGGAAGCCTTTAGTTGAGATTCCTTCTGATTCCTTAGATTCACAGGCAACTCTAGTTTGGGTCAAGTTTGTAACAAAAATTATCCACCACAATCAGAAAAGTGATTGCATTAATATTAGTGGGACTTCAACCCCCAAAACCCATGTAAAATCCTGGTGTGATGCATTCTTGTAATCCCTAGAGTGTGGAGGCAAACATTGGTTGACCCTTGGGGCTCACTCACCAGTCATCCTTGCCAAACTTAAGGCCAAGTGAGAGATCATCAGAAAAAAAAATGGTGGACAACGTCTAAAGTTGAGAGCCCAGGTTGACTTCTGACCACATGCATTTTCTAGATAGACACACACACACACACAAAGAATAAACAAAAATAAAATAAAATGGTGTGCCCAAATCACTCTCAGTTCCTCAACATCCTGAAATAGTATCTATGCACGCATACTACAGCCTTTCCTTGTAACTCTCATCATGGGTGAGTCAGTGGGGAGATGCAGGCTATAGATGCCCATGTTTTCTGAAGGAAAGACATTCTGTGTATTTTCAAGGCTTACAGTTTGGGTGAATTGCTCATAGTCACAGTTTCATGGTTTCAGCATCTGATCTGCAAAAGTTTCGACCCCAGCACAGTTTGGAAGTGTGTTTTGTCCTTTGTAATTTCTATTTTGGTGTTGTTTGAGAAATGACAATGGAGATGTGATCAGAACTGATGCCTCATTCATTTCTTTGTAATTAACCCCAGGGAAGACCTTTGTCCATTCTGGAAATAGTTAAACATAGGGCCGTCTCATGGTACAATAAATAGTTCTAGAGTTAAAAAAGAATAAAATAATTTCATTAATTCCTCAAATATTCTTGGCTTTTTTCTTCTTTCCTTCGCATGGTCATTTTAAGAAGCCTGGGTTTATTTCCTTGTTTCCATACCTTGACTAAATTCTTAACAATATGTATATACATGCAAACAAACAAGGACATAAATGCATAAACATGCTATAGAAATGTTATTACCAAGGAGACTTTAGAGATCCTTCATTTACTAACATGCATTGCTTTTCAAATAGCTCCATTCACCTATGATCATGACACAGTATGAATTTTATATGCATGTAAATAATTTGAATCATGAATAGTCAAATAGATAATCTTAGAAACATAAACCAAAGGTGATTTTATATGTGTGTGGTACTAAAGATTCAATCCTGGGACCTTGCATATGATAGGAAGTACTTGACCACTGAGATATAATCCTGCCCCAATTTTTACTCTTTATTTTGAGACAGAATCTCACTGAGTGACCTAGACTATCCTCCAGTTTGTGGTCGACTTGCATCAGCTTCCACAATAGCTGGGATAAAGACTTGTGCCACTAAGCCTAGCTCCCAGTGATAATTTGGGGTAGGCAGGTGTGCTTGTGCATGCATTCACAGGTACACATGTGTGCATGTCCAGGGGCATGTGTGTGGCATGTGCATAGAGAGCAGGGATCAACCACAGATGCCATTTCTCAGGTGCTGCCCACCTTGTGCTCTGGCCTGGAATTCACCAACTAGATGGGGCTTGTTGACTGTGCCCTGGGCATCCACCTGTCTCTGCCACCCTGTCATTGGAGTTACAAGTGTGTGCTACCATATCCAGCTTTTGCAGTGGGTTTTACAGCAAGCTGACTTAGCTGATGGATAATGTACCACATAATGAAAACAATCTTTCCTTTAAGGTAGATTTATCTCCAAATTTAACACTTATTACATTTTTTTGTGGTGGTCTCCTGCCCAAGTTCTAATCAGGTCTGATTCTTTTTGGTTTCTTTGATATAGCACATTTGAGATGTTGTGACAGTAGCCTCTCTGATATATGAAGCTCAAGAGTCTTGAGGACAATTTTCTCCCACATGCTTCTCTTCATTTTTTTCTACCTACTGACATAGATTAATGTATTGATGAAAAAGCTACCCAGAATGGCTCATGCCACAAAATGCAAAGCTGCACTCACTTTATTAGTTTATGTTGTCTCCTTTTCTGTGATAACACCACATCCTTGTCTGCATCTTTACCATTGCATTGCTGTTTGACAACGTACAAGAACTCTACACAAAGAATGGCTACTTTTACTTCTTATACTGAATTAATTAGATTCAATCTCATAAGATGGCATGCAATCTTGCTATTTCTTCAAACCTTAGGCAGGCAGTCAATTTCCAATTTCATTATGCTCTGATTGCATAAGTTCACAAAATCACTATTAATAGTTAAAGTGATATTTTTGTATGAGAAGTGACACACATTTTCTGCAGGTAAGAACTAATTTCTTAAAAGTCAATTCAAGTCATTGTATTTGAGTGGTTGAGGTACCTTTATCCTGACAAAATGACTTCATCAAAACATATATACATACACACACACACACACATGCAGGTACTTGCACACACACACACAGGCACATGCACACACATATGCATACCCCTATAATAAAATATCCCAACTTGAAATGTAATGAAGCTGAATTGTAGGTGTCTGTTGCCTTTAGACACATGCTGGCAAAGATTTAAAACAACACAAGGGAAAGATTTACAAAAATAAAGTCAATACCACAAATATTTCATAAAGCAGCTTTCTGACATGTGAAAACATAAACTCTGTATAAAATTTGTTCAAGGAAATTATTTAAATCCCATGGAAATATATGCAAAAATAAGAATTGTATGTAAGAACAAATGGCATGCGATAACAAGGTATCTTGGGTTCTTACCCCTTTGCTGTGACAAAATAAATGTCAAAAGCAACTTACAGGAGAAAAGGGATATTTTGTCTTGCAATCCAAGGATAATCCATCATTACAGGAGCTCAAAACAGCTGGCCTCACCCTATCTACAATCAGGGAAGAGAGAACACTGAAAGCCCATTGCTTCCCATCCCTTTTTCTATCTGTACAATCCAGGATTGCAGCTAGGAAAGTACACAGCCCAGACTGGGCGTTTGTTCAGCCTCAGTCAATGCAGTTCAGATAGCCCTTCAATGGCATATCCTGAGAATCATCTCCTGGGTGATTTTGTCACGTTGATAATAGTAACCATTATGAAGGTGAGCACCTTCCAAATGAGGTGTCTCATCAACTCTACAACTTCTATTTTAGCAGCAAAGTTTGGTTAATTATAATTGGAATGCCCTTTTACATGGGCATATAATCAAAGATGTGGATGGTCTAGCTAACTTGCTCAGATATAATTTACCAAACTTGGGGAAAGGTATAGGTGAAAGCCTAATGAGCCATGCAAAATGAGGAGTATGGCTGTGTTCTAGGAATTACAGTAGTAATATCTATGTTTAATTGTGGGTTATTTGAAGGTTAAATACATGTTTTTTAAAAAAAAACAGTTGTAGAATTCTGGAAAATCAAGGCTGATTTTAATCTATGACCTGGTTTTTCTTTTAACTGAATTTAGGAAAGAAATTCTGTAGCATTAATCAAAAGTGAAATAGAAAGCTAATGAAATGGTTTAGTAGTAAAGTGCATGGCATGCAAATGTGAGGACCCAAATTCAGATCTTTAACACTCAAATAAAGCCAGATGTGGTAGCATAGCCTCTAATCAGGACATCTGTGGTTAGACAGACACTCACTGTACACCAAATATGGCGCACTCAGAAAAATCAAAGACCCTTTCTCAAACAAGGTGGAAATCAACTCTCTCTCCCTCTTCTCTCTTTCTCACACACACACACAGAGGAAAATTTTTTAAAAAAAGTAAAGTAGAATTTCTAGCCAAATTTTACTATGTAGCTGTTTTGTCAATGTACTGGTGATTCTACGGCAGTACTATTTTTCCTATGATAACACATTTGCTTTATTAGATGTTGTTTTCATTCATAGTAACAAATAAGTTGTTACAAGACCAATCAGGCCAGGCAGGACCCTGTTGTTATCATCATTGACACTGTTATTTTTAAGAATAATAAGGAAAGTGAGCAACCTCTGCAAGAGCAGACCAGAGGCAGCAACCTCCACTGGAGGAGGCCTGAGCCGATTACCTCTTATGGAGCCAGCATGAATGACTAATGGGATTGCAGAGTGACCTCTGGCAATGCCAAGTGACCTCCAGGGTGACTGGAACCATGACCCCAACTTAACCACAAGGAGCAACAATCTGAGCCTTGGATCCACAAGCATCTGGAAGAGTGATTACCAGAGACATGGCCCCAACTACACCAATCAGAGGAAAAGATGGATAGACAACAAGGTAAGAGCACACTCAATACCATAAAGAATAATATAGCACCATCAAAATCCAGTGGCTCTACAACACCAAGACTTGAACACTCCAGTATAGATAAGCAAAAGAAAATGAGCGAAAAAAATAACTTTAGGAGAATGTTTGGGGCCCTTAAGGGGAAATGAGAAATTTCCTCTAAGAAATGGAGGAAAAGACAAAAAATTGGAAATATTCAACAAATCTCTTAAGGAAATCTAAGAAAAAGAAATCAAGCAGGTAAAAGAAACAATTCAAGACTTGAAAACTGAAATAGAGACAATAAAGAAAACATGAACCAAGGGAATTCTGGAAACAGAACATATGGAAAAATGATCAGGAACCACAAATACAAGCATAAATTGCAGAATACAAGAGATGGAAGAGAGTATCTCAAGCCCGAAAGATACAATAGAGAAAATAGACTCATTGGTCAAAGAAAACATTAAATCTAACAAAAGCTTAACACAAAATATCCAGGAAATATGGGATACCATGAAATGACCAAACTTAAGAATAATAGGGATAGAAGAAGGAGAGGAAGTCCAACTCAAAAGCACAGAAAATATATATAACAAAATCATAGAAGAAAACTTTCTGAAGCTAAGGAAGGATATACATATGAAGATACAAGTAGCTTACAGAACACCAAATAGACTGAACCAAAAAAGTCCCCTTACTACATAATAATCAAAACACTAAACATGCAGAAAAAAGAAAGAATATTAAGAATTGCAAAGAAAAAGGCCAAGTAACATATAAGGGCAGACCTATGAGAAATGGAGCTGACATTTCAAGGAAACAAAGAAAGCCAGAAGATCCTAGTCAAGCATTGTGCAGACACTAAGAGACCATGAATGCCAACCCAGACTACTATACCCAACAAAACTTTCAATCACCATTAACAGAGAAAACAAGATATTCCATGAAAGAATCAGATTTAACTAATATCTATCCACAAACCCAGCCCCACATAAAGTAGTAGAAGGAAAACTCCAACCAAAGCATGTCAGTTGCATCCACAAAAGCACAGACAATAGATGATCTCACAGCAGCAAATCTCAAAGAAGGGAAAAACACACACAATAACATCACCACCAACAAAAACTAAAATAACAGGAACTAGCAATCACTAGTTTTTAATATTCCTTAATATAAATGAACTCAATACACATATAAAAAAGAAATATACTAACAGATGGGATATAAAACCTGTAGGAGGGAGGCCTTGCCTCACGTTGGGCACCAATTTGTAGGAGGGAGGCTGCTAGTTAGTTCCTGGCTAATTAGCTCCGAAATAATCACACAGAAACCATATTAATGAAATAATTGCTTGGCCCATTAATTCTAGTTTCTTATTGGCTAACTCTTACATATTAATTTAACCCATTTCTATTAGTCTGTGTATGGCCACGTGGTTGTGGCTTACTGGCTAAAGTTTCAGCATCTGTCTCTGGCAGGGCTACATGGCGTCTCTCTGACCATGCCTCCTTTCTCACAGCATTTACTCAAGTTCTTCCCACCTAGCTCTGTTCTTTTGACCTATCACAGGACAAGACAGTTTTTTTTATTCTTTAACCAATAAAAGCAACACATAGACAGAAGGACCTCCCACACCAGAAAACAGAATCCACTCTTCTGCTGCATACAAGAAACACACCTCAACCTCAAAGACAGACATAACATCAGAGTAAAGAGTTGAGAAAGAAATTTTCCAATCAAATGGACCTGAGAAACAAGCTGGTGTAGCTACCCTAATATCCAACAAACAGACTTCAAAGGAAAATCAATCAAAAGAGACAAAGAAGGACGTTTCATATTTCTCACAGGAAAAAAAAACATCAAGAAGAAATCTCAATACTGAACATCTATGCCCCAAATACAAGGGTACTGTCTTTGTAAAAGAAACACTATCAAAGCCTAAATCACATATTAAACCACACACACTAATAGTGGGAGACTTAATCACTTCACTCTTACCACCAGACAGAAATATAAGAAATAAGGGAACTAACAGATTTTATGATTCAAATGGACTTAACAGACATCTATAGAACATTCATTCCAAACATAAAAGAATATGCATTCTTTCAACACCTCATGGAACATTCTTAAAAACTGAGCACATACTATATATCAAAGAAAATATCAACAGATATAAAAAATTGAAATAACCCAGAACATCTGAAAAATCTAGAACAAAAAGCTGCAAACTCACCTAGGAGGACTAGACAGCAGGAAATAATCAAATTGAGAGCTGAAACCAATGAAATAGAAACAAAGAAAACAATACAAGGAATCAATGAGACAAGAAGTTGGTTCTTTGAGAAAATCAACAAAATAGACAAAGCTTCTTCCAAACTAACCAAAAGACAGAGAGATAATATCCAAATTGACAAAATTAGAAACTAAAAGGGGAAATAACAACAGACATGGAGGAAATCCAGAGAATCATCAGGTCATACTTCAAAAACCTGATCTACACAAAATTGGAAAACTTAAAGGAAATGAACAATTTTCTGAATAAATATCACTTAACAAAATCAACTCAAGACCAGATAAACAAATTAAATAACCAACCACTTAAGGAATAGAAACATCAAAAGTCTCCCAACCAAAAAAAAAAGCCCAGGACCAAATGGTTTCAGCATAGAATTCTACAAGATTTTCAAAGAAGAACTAATACCAATACTCCTTCAAAATATTTCACACAATACAAACAGAAGGAACATAGCCAAACTCTTTTTATCAGTCTACAATTACATTGATATCCAAACCACACAAAGACATTACTGAGAAAGAGAATTACAGACCATTCTCACTCATGAACATTGATTCAAAACTGCTCAGTAAAAATACTGGCAAACCGAATCCAAGAACATGTCAGAAAAATCATCTACCATAACCAGTAGGCTTCTTTCTGGAGATGCAGGGATGGTCCAAGATATAAAAATCTGTCAATGTAATCTACCATATAAACAAACTGAAAAATAAAAACTACATGATCATCTCATTAAATGCTGAAAAGCCTCTGACAAAAATACAACATTCCTTCATGAAAAGGTCTTGGAGAGAACAGGGATACAAGAAACATACCTATACATAATAAAGGCAATATACAGCAAGCCAAAAGCAAACATCAGACTAAATGGTGAGAAACTCAAATCTATTCTACTGAAATTAGGCTGTCCACTTTCTCCCTATCTATTCAAAATGGTGTCAAGGGGATACAAATCAGAAAAGAAGTCAAATGCCCACTATTTGCTGATGATATGATAGTTTACATAAGCAACCCCAAAAATTCTATCAAGGAACTTCTACAACTCATTAACACCTTCAGAAGTATAGCAGGATACAAGATTAACTAAAAAAAAATCAGTAGCCCTCCTTTACACAGATGATAAATGGGCTGAGAAAAAAATCAGAGAAACATCACTGGTACAGCCACTTTGGATATCAGTATGGCCATTTCTTTTAGGAAACAACCTACCTCAAGACCCAGCAATACCACTTTTGGGTATATATCCGAAGGATCTCAATCATACCACAAGGACATGTGCTCAACTATGTTCAGAGCAGCATTATTTGTAATAGCCAGAACCTGGAAACAACCTAGATGCCCCTCAACCAAAGAATGGATAAAGAAAATGTGGTACATTGACACAATGAAGTACTATACAGTGAAAAAAAATAATGACAGCTTGAAATTTGCAGGCAAATGGATGAATCTAGAAAACATCATATTGAGTGTGTAACCTAGACCCAGAAATACAAATATAATATATACTCACTCATAAGTGGCTTTTAGACATAAAGCAAAGAAAAATAAGCCTACAATTCACAATCCCAGAGAACCTAGACAGCTAAGAGGACCCTAAGAGAGACATACCTGTATCTAATTTACATGGGAAGTAGGAAAAGACAAGATCTCCTGAGTAAATTGGGAGTATGGGGATCAAGGAAAATGACAGAAGGGGAGGGGAGAGAAAGGGAGGAGAGCAGAGAAGAATATATAGCTCAAAAGAACAGAAAAAAGAATAACATAATTAGAACATAGCATACTAATAAACTTTAAGCCATTTCACCTTTGAGTTGTGATAATCTGAGCATAAGTCATCGATATCAAATCTCCCAGAGGAAAGCAGACTTTTAGAACATTACTTCATTTACCTTATGTGGTAGTGCTTTGTGGGGGACACTTGGATTGGAAAAACAGTGCGAATTTGCAATCCAATAGGATTAATCAGAAAGTGAGGAAGCAATGTAAGTTCATTATCGTTACATGAATATATATATGTATATTGACTTAATTATTGAATTTTCTATCTTTACTGTTGCTATAAAATAATCTGACAAAGGGAAAATAAGGGATTTTTTTTTATAGTTTACAATTTGGTATTGGTTCATTCCATTGTGCTGTGGAAGACATGGTACCAGGCAGGGAAGGTACAGTAACAGGAGCAGGAAGACAACAGCTGCATTGCACCTGAAACAGGAAGCAAAGAATGGACATGAAGTCTCACTAGGTTATAAAACCAGAAGGCTCACTCCCAGTGACCCAGTCCCTCCCACAAAGCTTTAACTCCTAAAGGTTACAACACAGTATCACCTGCTGGGAACTAAGTGTTCAAACACATGAGCCTGTCAGGGACACTTCACCTCCAAACCATAACAATAATTTCCATGCTTACTGCATTAATTTTCATTTTATATTTTTGTCACTATTTTCTGTAAATACCCCACAGCAAACCAGAATAACTACAATGGGGAAAGTGGCATCAAAATACATTACACACATCTTATTTATTCTATAAGCTCACCTAAAACACCTTTATCAAGCAGATGGGAAGAATTACCGAGAAGTAATTTCTGGACTTGTTTACTGTGCACCATGTTCAGTTTTATTGTTATTCTCATAACATGTAATAAAATAACCCAACACGTGTCACATTATGTTAGTGAATAATTACAGCTCAGCGTGACAGCTCTGTAATTTCTTGGTAATGAAGAATAAAAACAATGAAAACAGCAGGGAAACAGAGCCAGAAGAAATTTAAAAACAATCTCTTTCTGATAAAGCATATGAAATTCAGTTTCATATTTTAAATTCACAACATTCCTATTAGCTTCAGGAACTGTGGATATTCAGAGAGGAATATTCTTAATTAGCATAAAATTAAGTAAATAATATTAAATAATTTCAAACTGTATTAAAAACATTGGCATTATAAGCACAACATTATCACCAGGGCTATAGGAAGACAGTGGAGTAGGGTACAGGAAAATTCACCTGAAAGAGGTACAATTTCAGTTTTCTGTGTAGAATGTGATATAAAATGCATTGAGGATTCATGCATGTCATTAGTTTATAGTGTAACTCTTTAATAATGACCTGGCCAGCTCAATGTTAATGACTTGGAGATCAGGGTATATAACTGCCCTGTTTATTTTTAATACCAAACATAGAGTAGACTTTTAATAATGTCAGTTGAGTAGATAAATTAAATATGGCAGGGGGTGAGTCTTTGTGTTGTACCTAGGTAGAAACTTGATAAAAATTAACCTTCTGGAACAACAAACTTTAAATCACATTAATTTTTGAGATTTTAATTTTATACTCTTTAGTAATTAGAAGTTGACTTAAACTCCAAGATTTGAGGATGATGCCTCTATGATTATGAATAGGGGCATAAGAGAAAAGTCTAGATAAAATACACAGGAGAAATGTTTACAGTTTTAGACTGCCATCAGGGGATCAGAAAGGGTGGCTATATTTTAATCAACAGACTTCTAGAACTCTCTCTCTCTATATATATATATATAGAGAGAGAGTTTGATATGGATAGATAGATAGATAGATAGATAGATAGATAGATAGATAGATAGATAGATAGATAGATATTGATATTGATGCAGTTGTAAGAATAGGTATGATGGATAATATTAGTTGTCAACTTTACAAGATATAGAACCTCTGCAGAGAAATGCCTCTGTATCTGACTTTAAAATATTGTCTATCTAAGTGCAAATATGGGTTACACCATAACATTGGCTGGGGTCCTGAGATGATAAAAGTGGATAATGTGAGTGGAGCACCATCCTTCATCTCACTCTGATTCCTGGCACTGCATGCAGAGACCAGCTGTCTCATAGGCCTGCCACCATGCCTTTCCCACCATGGTGGGCTGTACATTCAGTCAGTGAGCCAAAATAAACTGTGTCTTCTGCTGTGGTCTCATTCTGTTGCTGTGCTAGAACACTTTGAGCAAGAGCAACTTGTGAGAGAAAAGATTGATTTCAGCTTATGTCTTTCAACATGCCATTGAGGGAAATCAGAACAAGATCTCAAGCAAGAACTTGAAACAGAAACTCTTGAGGAATGCTACTTGCTGGCTCACTTGCAGCTTCATGCTTAGCCAGTGTTCTTATACAGCCACAAATCATCTGTCATTGGAATGGTGTAGCCTGCAATGGAGTGGGTGGGGTCTCATGTCAATTATCAGGCAAGACAATCCTAGGGGAATGCACACATACTACTCTCTTCTGGGAATTCTATTAGATGATAGTCCCTTCTCAGATAACTCTAGGCTGTGCCAAATTGATGATTGAAGCTAACTTGGATACTTTCCTTCATTATATTCTAGTTAAATATTTGGTTACAGCAAGAAGGAAAGTACAATGGGTTAAGGGTTGCTCAGAAAACTGAAAGTATATTTGTCAGCTTCCTGTTACTGTAATACATTCCTGAAACCATAGCTTGAGAAAGGGGTTGTTTGGTTCATATTTGAGGGTCCTCAGCCTCTGACAAGTGAGTAGTACATTGCAAAGGGAGCATTGCTAGAGGTCAGGATAAAAAAAGGAAAAGAGAGATGAAAGGGTCTGAGTCTCACAGGCACACACACTCTGCATTGTCCTAGGCTCTGAGTTTTACTTATTTCTAATGCCTTCTAAAGGTTCGTACCTTTGGGATAGCACCATGAACCAAGAACCAAGCCCTTTACACACTGATCTTTAGAGCAATTTTCCAGATTTGGACTACAGGACAAGTCAAGACAGTAACTTCTAAAAGGTAGATGTTTGTAGTAAGGAGGAGAGGGCTGTGTTCCCGGAATAATTACACAGAAACTGTATTCATTAAATGATTGTCTGGGCCATTAGTTCTAGCCACTTCTTGGCCAACTCTTACATCTTAAACTAACCCAAATCTAGTAATCTGTGTATCACCACGAGGATGAGGCTTACCGGCATGAGTCTAACCAGTGTCCATCTTGGGCTGGAGACACATGGGGTCTGCCACACTGCCTTCTCTCCAGCATTCTGTTCTGTCTACTCCACCCACCTAAGGGCTGCCCTATCAAAAGTCCAAGGCATTCTCTTTATTTAACCAATGAAAGAAATACAAATGAAGAAGCACCTTCTACACCAGATGTTTCCTAGAATAAAATGGAGAGTAAGCAAAGGGACAATTAGAATGAAATTTAATGACATTTTAACATCTATTTAACATTTTAATGCATGTAAGTAAAAATGCTATAAAGAATATAAGTACATTAGAATCTTACTAAAGTAAACACACCCTAGCAATTTTTAAAATGTTTCATCGAAACCAAAAAACAATAAGTAACAGGAAAAAAATGAAACTAATTTTGTCCTCACAATAGCATCTGAAGTTTTAAATTACCAGTCACCTGATTTATTGATCCAGGTACATTCAAACGGTTCTGGGCCATTCATATTGGGAAAAGACATGAGATTTTAATTACTTTCATTCCCTTTTTAGTTTGTCAATATCCTTATCCAAGGACTGTCATATAAAAAATACTTCAGCTGGTCAGAAAATAAAAGATCTTTCAATAACAATTCCATTTATAAAGAGCTTTAGTATACAATGTCAGTGCAGGGGATTAAAGATGACTTGGAAAAGAGCAGTTTTTCCTAGGCCAGAATATTGCTACATAAAATTGTGTTCATACCAAATGAATCTCGGTCTGAGTAAACTATTTTCAGTAATGAGTACAATTAGCCTGAAATGTTAATTCCTCGGTATGAAAAAAAGAGAAGCATTTATTTTAATCATATTAAAGAAAGTAGCTACTGTATTGGGGATGAATGGAAATAAAAAGAAAATTCTGGGTGAGTTGCAACAGTGTAGAAAAGACTCTTTTTAGAAATAGTTTCAAGAGTGAGTATATACCATATTCATCTTTTGGTGTCTGGGTTACTTCACTCAGGATAGTGTTTTCTAATTCCATCAACTTGAATGCAAAATTCAAGATGTCATTTTTTTTTCCTAAGGAGTAGTACTCTAATGTGTAAATGTGCCACATTTTCTTTATCCATTCTTCGGTTGATGGACATCTAAGTTTTTTCCAGGTTCTGGCTATTACAAATAATGCTGCTATGAATGTAGCTGAACAAATGCCTTTGTAGTATGATTGAGCATTTTTTGAATATTATGCCCAAGAGTGGTATTGCTAAGAAACCACCATACTGATTTCCAACGTGGTTGCACAAGTTTGCATTCCCATCATCAATGGATGAGTGTTCCCCTTACTCCACATCCTCTCTAGCAGAAGCTATCATTGGTGTTTTTGATCTTAGTCATTCTGACAGTTGTAAGATGGTATCTCAGATTTGTTTTGATTTGCATTTCCCTGATGGCTAAGGATGTTGAACATTTCCTTAAGTATCATTTGGCCATTTGGGATTCTTCTGTTGAGAATTCTCTGATTAGTTCTGTAACCCATCTTTTATTGAGTTATTTAGAATTTTAATGTCTACTTTCTTGAGTTCTTTATATATTTTGGAGATCTGTCCTTTGTCTAATGTGGGGTTGGTATAGATTTTTTCCCATTCAGTAGTCTGCCTTTTTGTCTTATTGACTGTGTCATTTGCTTTACAGAAGCTTCTCAGTTTCAGGAGGTCCCATTTATTTATTGTTGCTCTCAGTGTCTGTGCTACTGCCGTTTCACTCATAAGTGGATACTAGCTATAAACAAAGGACATTGATCCTATAGTCCATGATCCTAGAGAAGCTATGTAATAAGGTGAAACCAAAGGAAAACATATATAGATCCTCCTGGAAATTGGAAACAGACAAGATTACCTGACAAAATTGGGAACATAGGGGCAGGGGCATAAGGGTGGGGTGGAAGGAGAAGATGAGGGAAGAAGGCATGGTTTGAGAAGAACTTGAGGGAATGGGATAGTCAAGATGGAGGAAGGACAGAGATGAGAGCAAGAAAAGAGATATCTTGATTGAGGGAGCCATTATTGGCTTAGCAGAAACCTGACTCTAGAGAAATTTCCAGGATCCACAAGGCTGACTCCACCTAAGAGAGGGAGCCCAATCTTGATTTGCTCTGTAGTCAGACTGATGAATCTCTTAAATATCACCATAGAACCTTCATCCAGCAACTGATGGAAATAGAGAGAGACCCTCATCAGAATGTAGTAAGAGGCACGGGCCGCCTTCCCGGTGCTTGGCTAGCTTAACCTCCAAAATAATTACACAGAAACTGTATTCATTTAAAACACTGCCTGGCCCATTAGTTCTAGCCTCTTATTGGCTAACACTCACATCTTGATTTAACCCATTTTTAATAATCTGTATGTCACCTCAAGGTCGTGGCTTATGGGGAAAGATTCAGCGTGTCTGACTTGGCAGCTTCATGCCAGTGGCTCTCTCTGTCTTCTTCCCAGCATTCTGTCCTCTTTTCCCCACCTATCTAAGTCCTGCCCTATCGAAAGACCAAGGCAGTCTCTTTATTCAACCAATGAAAGCAACACACAAACAGAAGGACCTCCTACACCATTGGAACACTGGACTGAGCTGCCAAAGTTCAGTTGATGAGTGGGACGAATGAGAATATGAGCATAGAGGTCAAGACCATGATGAGTTCACCCACTGAAACAGTCTACCAGAGATAATGGAAGCTTACCCACTCCAGCTGGACTGGCAAGGAACAAGCATATTACCAATCTAGTCCCTCTGAATGTGGTTGACAGTTGCATGGCTTGGGCAGACTGAGGAGTCACTAGCAGTGACACCAGGATTTATCCCTACTGCATGTACTGGCTTTTTAGGAACCTATTCTATTTGAATGTACACCTTGCTCAGCCTAGATATAGTAGGTAGGGCTTTGGACCTTCCACAAAGCAATGTGCCTTCCCCTCTCTGAGGATTGGAGGGGGTGGGATGGGAGAGTGCGTGAAGGTAATGGAAGGAGAGGAGGGAGTGGGAACTTGGATTGGTATATTTTAAAAATCTAATAAATTTAAAAAAGAAAATAAATAGTGTCAAGATATTATTTTAAAAATCAGAGAGAAGACACACTAAGAAAAATCTAGAAATACAGATCCTGCAATAAATATTACATGCTTTGTACAAAACTTTTGTCTGTTGTACCTTGGGGCAACCACATCAGCACAAGGGCAACTGCAACTAGACTCCTAGGTAAGTAACATCAAAACCCCCATGCAAAAGCCAAAGTTGAAAAAAAGTCATTGTATTTTCAAACAAAATATGTCTTTAGCATGGTTACTATTGTATCACAGAAAGAGGCTACATTTATTTTATTTGATTACTTACTTATTGAACATATACATAAATGTATGTGTATGTGTGCATTTGTGTTTTCTGAAGATCAACCCCAGAGGACATAACTCAGATCCTTAGCAAACTAATCAAGTATGTTACTACTGAACTACATACTACATCCCAGGGAATCTAGAGTAAAAGAATAAGTAGTAAAAACATGATGAGAGGAATAAGGAGCATCATGTAAAGAGATAAAATAGCCAACTAAAGATTTGGGTATCACATAGTTACTCAGTCTACTTCAAAATAGATTTCAAATAAATATGGTTAAGTTACTACAGGATGTGATGGAAAGTAGACAGCAGGGTAGATCAGAATGGGCATCTTGAAATAGTTATTGATACTATTAGAGAACCAAAAACAAATGGAGACAAGAGCAAAGGAAACACATTTTGGTTTCTAAAGAAAATTTTAATGAGCTCTTTAGTGGACACAACTCAGACAAGGAAAGAATAAGAGCTAGGAGCAAACCAAACAAAGATAGGAAGAAAACAGAAGTTGCAAGATGCAAGCATAAAGGGCTGTGGAATACTGTGGCATAATATGAAATACCCTAATTAATATGTTTCATATTGGAATGATAGATAAATGGGGAGAGAAAATGATTTTTAAAATGTTGTGTGTTGGTGTTTGTTTGTTTACATGTGTGTATGTGTTTATATATGTTTAGACACCAGAAATACTAAGTTCTCTGTCTTATTATTTGCTTCTCCTTCTTATTTTTGAGCCAGTTTTTATTTGGGTTTCTTCTGCTTCTTGTTCTTTCTTTGTCTGAGTTGTGTCCACTGAAGAGCTCAGAGATTGGTTCAACTGGTCATTCAGAGAGCCCTGTAGACCTACCTCTTTTTTCCTCCCCAGTGCTAAAATCACAAATAAGTGCTGCTTCACCCAGTCTTTATTTAGGTTATGGTAATCTGAACTCAGGACAATAAGTTTTTAAATAACTGATGAATCTATGTAACCTCCATCACAGAAAATTCATTGAGCCAATCTGACTTAGAACATAATATACTCACCAGGAGCAAGTAACACATTTTGTGTTCTCTGAAACCAAATGTGCCCTTTCCACATTCTTCTTCAATAAACATCCCAGAATTTCTAAAATCAGTTTCTAAATGATAAATTAACAAGTGTAAGATCATTAGCCTATAGGCTCACAGACCTTAAATAAAGCATTGCATCAGGATTTCTTAAGCACACTGAAAATTAAATAAATGGAGTTGTCAAGCTGCCAGTGCCATTTCTCAAGGGGAGATAATAAATTAAATTCACGAAAAGTTGAGAACATGCTAAAGGATAGTCTGGAATCTATATGAAATGGCCATCAGTGACTTAATGAAACAAGAATGAGTCATTAAAATCACTTAAACAAAGGAATATGACAACTGAAAAGAAACTAGAATTCATCTCTCTGTTAAATACATTGACAGTATGCCTGGAAAAAAAAAGTCAAATTAATGATGCTTAGAGAAGACAAACTACTCTTAACAACATCAAGAAAAACAAACATTGACTTTCTGTAACAATATGTAACAATAAGTGTATTGCAGGCCCTATGAGAGGAGGATGAGTGAAGAGCACATCTACAGGAGCCACTACCAGAAGCCATTACAGTCTCAGCATAACAGCACCACAGTTATGGAGTCATGAAGAAAAACATGACATCCACATGGATCCTCTTTTCCTCAAGAACGAGATGGAAGAAGATTGGCTTCAATAGAAAGTTTTCCATCCCTACCACCATTACCCAGGAGCAAAAAGTCTTCTTTTGTAGACAACACATCTGCAAAAATTTCATGGACCTTTCTGCAGGCCAAAGACTTCTGCCCCTAGTTGCCTGGAAAAGATTCAGTGGTACTTAAGCTGAGCAAGGAGCATGTCAAGGGAAGACCCAGAGAGTGTATCCCTAACAACACAGTCTGTCCACTGCAGCTTGGAGCGTGGTCAAAGTGAACTTTCCTTTATTGTCATATAAAGAAAGCCCCTAGCTTATAGCACACTCAGGCAGCCATGGAAGTATAAATTTAGGTCAACCTGAGCTTGACCAGTTCTCCAACAATCATCTCAGATTGATTCCTTTTCCTCTCTTATGAGTTTTCTTTCATGGGTCAAAAATGATGTTTATGTTTTAAATCACAGAAAAAAGGGGCTGGAAACATAACTCAAATTTTAAGAAAGCTTACTAATCTTTCAGAGGACCAGAGTTTGGTTTCCAGCACCCACGTCAAGAAATTCATATGTCCTGCAAACTTCAACTTCTGGCCTTCTTCTGGCTCCCGTGGTTAAGGTGTTCTTAAAATATAGAGGTTGATTTAATTTAGCAGTTTCCATAAACCAATGACTCTCAGCAGTTATTGTTTTTGTTCATTAGCATTTAAAAAATTCAAAGTCAACAAAGAATCATACAGGATGCAGACACCCCGTATATTTTCCATCTTTTCATAGATTATTCTTTTTATATTATTTTATTCTTTTTTAAAAAAATTTATTATTTGTTTTTAAACTATTTATTTTTTCTGTGACTGTCTATACCTTTCTTCTTTTTTTCTTTAGTACTTAAGCACTTTTTAAAGCACACTGTACCTTTTTAGACTTTTTTTGTGTCTGGACCCGGCATTACTAAGTTTTGCAGCATTCTCTGATTGTGTGGAGACAGATCTTAACAGGCCATGTCAAATGACACATGGCTCATCTTAGTGCATGGAGCCCATGTATATACTTGTGCATATACCCAAACACAGTCATACACATACACGTAATTAAAAATAAAATAATTCTTTAAAATATGATAAAGAGATTAAAAGATCCTTCTGCAGTTAAAAGCAGTCACTATTGTTGCAAAGGACTTGAGTTTAGTTCCCAGTCCCCATATGAGGCAGCTGACAACTTCCTGTAATTCCAGTTCTAAGGGATCTAACACCATTTTCTGAACTCCGTGGGCACCTCACTCAAATGCACAGAATTGCATATCATACCCAAAGTGGAGCATGAATATCCAAACATAGGGCCTGAGAAAGCTAAGAAAAGTTCTGGACAAGGAGCAGACATGGTATCTTAGTCCTGCAGTTTCTTAAGGAGGTCAGTGCTCAGTGTACAGAAGCTGGGCATACAGAAGCACAGGTACCAGCCACAGCCTGTAAGCTTCAGTCAGTCACAAGTGCCACGTGCTGCCACCATGCACTAAGCTGAGCCACATGGCAGCTGATATGGCAGTTTAGGATCTTTCTCATGCAATCAGAGAGTACTGCAGGCAGTTACTAAATCCAAGTCCAGACACAGAAAACTTCTCAAAGGTACAATATGCTTTTAAAGGTGCTTAGGTGCTAATGAAAGAAAAGAAAATGGGTATAGATAGTTGCAGAGAAAAATAGTTTAAAAATAATAAAATTTTAAAATAAAGAAGAAGCCAGAAAACGATGGGAAATACATAAGAGTTCTAGATACTGTATGGTTCTTCGTTGACTTTGAAGTTTTTAAATGCTAGCCAGTCCAATATTTTTAACTATTCAAAAATAAAAGAAAATAAATTATGTAAAACCAAAAAAGGAAAACCAAAATGAATAACTGCTGAGAGATGACATTGGTTTATAGAAACTGCTAAATTAAACAAACAATTAAGATTGTCTTAGCTTCAAAATGGAAGTCAGAAAATATGTGGTATTTGTTATGCCTTCATTTACACAGGAACAAATATGGTTCTCTCCAAAATCAATGAAGATCAGATTTGACTAGGAGAGATCATCTGAGGAACTTGTCTACAGGCACAAGGGAAAAAGCTGAGGAAGACTACAAGATAGTGACACATATGCTGATCTCTCAACATGGTAACAGCTCCAACACTAGATGAGGCATTATACATCTTGTATAACATTCCAACCTTTCATATTGCATGCATAGAGATTTATATCAGAGTTTTGTTATACAGTCCAAATTGACTTATAAAGTTGTCTGATGGCTTTTACCTGCTCAAACATAAAGCAAAAAAATTTAACTGACTTGTGCACACCACACATTCCATACTTGTGCTATTGAAGATATATATCTCACCTTTAAAAGTTTATGTGTTTTCAGAAAAAAAAGGAACAGGCACCTATGAAGACAAATAGTCCAGGTGATCCAGTCTCTCATAATGACTCTGTTGTAGTTTCCTCAAAGTTCTATATCCAGAACAACTTCAAAGCTGAGAGTTGAGATGATGCAGCCTCACAGACTACTCCAGCCAGGATTTCAGAGAAGTTTTATGTTTGTCTATCATACAGAGCAAAGAAAAAAAATAATACAGATAGGTCACTGAGAACTTGACCATTATCTCAAATTTCTCAAGATCCCTTAAAGATATCATCACCCTCAGACAACAGGAAGCAGTCTAGAGAACATGATGCTCACATTTTCAAGAGGTGGGTTGGGTGGTCTTTGGCCATTCAATGGATTATTGATGTTTATCATCATATGGGTTGTTATTGCTCATGGTCAGAAAAAACTGAAAAAATAAGAAAAGATTCAAAGATCTCTTTCTGAAGGGAAAAATGTAGAGATATACTATAGAAATGATGTAATAAAAGGGTAGCTAATTAAATCTATTTTAAAACTAAAACACCAACTACTAGTCTTAAATATGTTACATTGGTATGATTTTTGTATATTGATACAAATTAAAGGTTATTTTCATTATACTGTATTAAATGTTTCTATTTCTTGATTAAGGGATTGTACCTATGCAGCTAATATAAAAATGTAATGTGAAGATCTTGTCCTTGGAAGCTGTTTAGGACAATAAAAAATACAGGTTAGTAGTTAGTCATTTATAACAATCAAACTTTTAGTCAGTCATGTTAGGTATGTTCTCAGGGTCAAACAGAGATATTTTAAAGGCATAGATGACCTTCAACCTTCAAACACTTTGAAGACTTACAAATATGGCATTTAAAATGTTTTAATAACATGTGGCTTTTCATGACCATGAGACATATCTGCCCCTGACAGCAACAATTTATTTCAAAATAGAATAATGGTTATCAAAGAACTTCCATATGGAGTTTGCCCTCATTGTGATAAAGTTAGCCACTGGGCAAGAAACTGCCTTTGCCTTGACTGTTGACAGTATCCGGTCCAAATTTGACAAGCAAAACACAAAAGAAGACAATTTCCAAACTTTGCCAAGACAAGGGAGGATAGTTCTTCAAAATTTCCTGGTTAACAAAAAAAAAGTTTGTCAGAGATATTCTAGATTTTTAGATTGAAAATGGATTCCACAGTTACCAGAGGAATCTTGGGGTGACTCTCCAGACAGTCAGATGTCTCTGTTGATTCTGTGGTTTTGGAAGTTGCATGCTTTTCACTTCCTATTTACTCCAGTAACATTACAACCTTCTTGGGTGTCTTATGGGGTTGAAGGTTAGAGAGTTGTATATATGGCTTTTAAAAATCATTATAGGAAGTAAATTAAGAGGTCCTAGCCCCTGTCCCTCCCTACCCATGGTACCCCCAGTGACCAAGCAGCGGCACCCTCTCCCAACAACAATCCCCCACTGATACAGTGACAATCAGACACATGAGCCCCACCTTCACCTAGAGGAACAGGTGAGTATCTTTTATCCTGGCTGGAGCCCTGTTCTCTAGGCTCTAGATCCCGCCCCTCCCCCACCCATAGCATCCCCAGTGACCAGGTAGCAGCATAATTCTCCCAGGAACCATCCCCTGCCTTGGCAACAGCAACCACTAGCCCTACCAGCCCCAACAGCACCTGGAGCATCAGCAACCGCCAGCCCCACCAACCCAAACTGCATGTGTAGGGACAGCACCAGTGACCACTGGAAGCACATGTGCCAGCAGTACCCAGAAGAAGAGGCCCCCGAGTCCACCTGTAGTAAGAGTGACCACCTGAGCTACGGCCACACTTGCACCGATTGGAGGAAGAGATGGGTAGACAGAAGTGTAAGAATACATGAAACATCACAAAGAGATATATGGCACCACCAGAAACTAGTGGTCCTACATCAGCAAGACCTGAACAGCCCAATATTGATGTGGCAGAAGGAAACAACACTAAAAATAACTTGATGAAATGGGTGCTAAAAACGATAGGGGACCTTAAAGAAGAAATGAAAAATTCCTTTAATGAAATGGAGGAAAGACAAACAAAAAATTGGAAGAAATCAATAAATCCCTCTTAAAAAAACAAGAAAACCAAGAAAAAAAACAAACAGGTGAAGGAAACAGTTCAAAACGTTCAAGACTTGAAAGCTAAAATAGAGGCAATAAAAAAATACAAACCAAGGGAATTAGAAATGGAAAATCTGGATAAAAGAACAAGAACTACAGATACAAATGTAACCAACAGAATATAAAAGATGGAAAAGAGAATCTCAGCAGTTCAAGATACAATAGAGGGAAGAGTTTTATCAGTCAAAGAAAGTGTTAAATCCAACAAATTCTTAACACAAAACATCCAGGAACTCTGGGACACCATGAAAAGACCAAACCTAATAATAATAGGGAAAGAAGAAGGAGAACTACAGTTCAAAGGCATAGAAAATATTCAACAATCATATAAGAAAAATTTCTAAACCTAAAGAAGAATATTTCTATGAAGGTGCAAGAAGCTTACAGAACACCAAATAGATTGAACCAAAACAGAATCCCCACACCATATAATAATCAAAACACTAAACATACAGAATAAAGATAAAATTTTAAGAGCTGCAAAGGAAAAAGGCCAAGTAACATATAAAGGCAGATCTATCAGAATTACACACAGCTTCTCAGTGGAAACTCTGAAAGCCAGAAGGTCCTGGACAGATGTGCTACAGACACAAAGAAACCATGGATGCCTACCCAGACTACAATAGCCAGAAAAGCTTTAAATCATTATAGACAGAGAAAACAAGATAGTCCATGACAAAACCAGATTTAACCAATGCTAATACACAAATTCAGCCCTATAGAAAACACTGAAAGGAAAACTCCAACCCAAGGAAATTAGCTGCATGCACAAGAGTACAAGCAACAGATAACCTCAAACAAGGCAACCCCAAAGAAGGGAAACACACAAACACTATCACTGGGGGAAAAAAACAAAACAGGAATTAACAATCATTGGTCCTTAACATCCCTTAATATCAATGGACTCAATTAACTTATAAAAAAATACAGGCTAACAGATTGGATATGAACATGGGATACATCTTTTTGCTGCATACAAGAAACACACCTCAACATGAAAGACAGATATTACCTCAGAGAAAGGGGTTGGGAAAAGATTTTCCAATCAAATGAACCTAAGAAACAAGTGTGTATAGCTATATTAATATCTAGCAAAATTAACTTCAAACTAAAATCAATCAAAAGAGATGAAAGAGGATACTTCACACTCATCACGTGAAAAATTCAAGAAGAAATCTCAACTCTGAACATCTATGCCCCAAATACAAGAGCATCTATATATGTAAAAGAAACAATACTAAAGCTTAAATCACACATGAAACCACACATACTAATAGTAGGAGACTTCAACACCCCACTTTAGCCAATTGGACAGGTGTCCCAGACAGAAACATAACAGTGAAAGAGCAGATGTCATGAGTCAAATGGACTTAAAAGACATCCACAGAACATTCCACCCCCACACAAAAGAATAGACCTTCTTCTCAGCACCAATGGAACTGTCACTAAAATTGACCACATACTCAGTCACAAAGCAAACCTCAACAGATACAAAAAAATTAGAAACACCTGTATCTTATGAGATCACATGACTTAAAGTTAGAATTGAACAACAATACTAATTTCAGAAAGCCTACGAACTCAAGGAAATTGAACAATGATCAACTGATTCACCCCTGGGTCAAGGGAGAAATAAAGAAAGAAATTAAAAACTTTCTAGAATTCAACAAAAATGAATGAACAACATACCCAAACTTATGGAACACTATGAAAGCAGTGCTAAGAGGAAAGTTCATAGCACTAAGTGCCTATATAAAGAAAGTGGAGAAATCTCACATTAGTAACTTAACAGCACAACTGAAAACTCTAGAACAAAAAGAAGCACACACAGTCAGGAGACTAAATGACAGGAAATAATCAAATTGAGGGTTGAAATTAAAAAAAAATAGAAACAGAACAATACAAATAATCAATGAAACAAAGATCTGGTTCTTCCAGAAAATCAACAAGATAGGCAAACCCTTAATCCAAACTAATCAAAGGCAGAGAGAGAATATCCAAATTAACAAAATCAGAAATGAAAAGAGGGGCATAACAATGGAAATCCAAAGAATCATTAGGTCATATTGCAAAAACCTGTACTTCACAAAATTGGAAAAATCTAAAAGAAATGAACAATTTTCTGGATAGGTACCACATACCAAACTTAAATCAAAACCAGATAAACAAATTAAATAGACCTACAACCCCTAAGGAAATAAAAACAGTCATCAAAAATCTCCCAACAAAAAATAAAAGCCCAGAGCCTGATGGTTTCAGTACAGAATTCTACCAGAACTTCAAAGCAGAGCTAAAACCAGTATTGCTCAAATTGTTCCACACAATATAAACAGAAGGAAAATTGCCAAATTCCTTTTATGAGAATGCAGTTAAACTGATACCCAAACCATACAAAGAAGCAAATAAAAAAGACAATTACAAGCCAATCGTCCTCATGAATATTGATGCTGAAATACTGGCAAACCAAATCCCAGAACACAACCAAAAAAAAAAATTCACCTACCACAATCAAGCTGATTTCATGCCAGAGACGCAGGGATGGTTCAAAATATGAAAATCTGTCATTGTAAACCACTATAAAAATAAACTGAAAGAAAAAAAAATCATCTCACTAAATTCTGAAAAAGGCAGGGACAAAATAAAATATCCCTTCAGGATAAAGGTCTTGGAGAGATCAGGGATGCAAGGAATGCATCAAAACACAATAAAAACAATATTCAGCAAGCCAACTAAAATCAGGAAAAAGGCAAAGCTGTCCACTCTCTCCATAACTATTCAATATAACACTCAAAGTTCTAACTAGATCAATAAGACAACAAAAGGAGAACAAGAGGATAAAAATTGGAAAGAAAAAAGTCAAACTTTCACTGTTTGCAGATGATAAGAGAGTGTAGATAAGTGACCCCAAAAATTCTATCAGGGAACTCCTACATCTAATAAACACTTTCAGTAATGTGGCAGGACACAGAATCAATTCAAAAAATTCAGAAGCCCTCCTATACATAAATGATAAATAGGCTGAGAAAGAAATCAGAGAAATATCACCATTTATGTAGCCAAAAATAATATAGAAGTATCTTGGGCTAATGATAATCAAAGAAATAAAAGAATTGTTTGACAAGAACTTTATGTCTTCAAAGAAAGAAATTGAAGAAGATATCAGAAGATGGAAAGATTTATCATGCTTTGGATAGGTATAACCAACTAATAAAAATGGCAACCTTACCAAAAGCATTCTACAGATTCAATACAATACCTATCAAAATCCCAGCACAATTCTTTACTGACCTCAAAAGGACAATATTCAGTTTCATATGGAAAAACAAAAATTCCAGGATAGCTAAAACAATCCTGTACAGTAAAGGAACTTCTGGAGACATCACCATCCCTGACTTCAAGCTATACTAAAGGGTCATAGTAATAAAAAAAATAGCTTGGTATTAGTATAAAAACAGACAGGTGGACCAATGGAATCAAATTGAAGACCCTGATGTTAACCCACACAACTATGAACACCTGGTTTTTGACAAAGAAGTTAAAATTATACAATGGAGAAAAACCATTTTAAAAAATGGGGGTGGCATAACTTGATGTCAACATGTAGAAGAATGCAAACAAATATATCCATTTCTATCCCCATGCAGAAAATTCAAATCCAAGTGGATCAAACACCTCAACATAAATCCAACTACAAAGAACCTGTGAGAAAAATAAGTGAGTATTAGCTTAGACCACATGGGCACTGGAGAACACTTCCTAAATAGAACACCATTTTCAAAAACACTGAGAGCAACAATTATTCAATGGACCCTTCTGAAATCGAAAAGCTTCTGTAAGGCAAAGGATAAAGTCAATAAGGCAGAATAGCACCCTACAGAGTGGAAAAACTATTCACCAACCCCATATCAGACAGAGGACTAATCTCCAAAATATATAAAGAACTCAAGAAACTAGACATCACAATACCAAATAATCCAATTATAAAATGGAATACAGATCTAAATAGAGAATTCTTAACAGGAGAATCTCATATGGCCAAAAAGACACTAAAAGAATTGCTCAACATCCAACATACTCAGCCATCAGAAAAATACAAATCAAAATGACTCTGAGATACAATCTTACACAAGGCAAAAAGGCTATGATCAAAAACACAGATGATAGCTTATTCTGGAGTGGATTTGGAATAAAGGGAACACTCCTTCATTGCTGGTGGGAGTGCAAACTTGTACCACCATTTTGGAAATCAATATGTCAGTTGCTCATAAAATTGGGTATCAGTCTATCTCAAGACCAAATTATACCACTTTTTGGCATATACCCAGAGGATACACACTCATACCACTAGCAGCATTATTTGTAATATCCAGAACCTGGAAACAACCTAGATGACCCTCAACTGAAGAATGGATGAAGAAAATGTGGTACATATACACATTGGAGCAATGGAGTACTATTCAGTGGTTAAAAAAAAAAAACAAAAAACAACAAACAAACAAAAAACAATGACATCTTGTAATTTGCAGGCAAATGGATGGAACTAGAAGAAAAAATCCTGAGTGAAGTAACCCAGACTCTGAATATCAAACATAGTATTTATTCACTCATAAATGGATATTAGATGTAAAGCAAAAGACAAATAACCTATAGTCTACAACCCCTAAAATGTTAGATAACAAGGGAAACCCCAAGAGAGACATGCATGGATCCCTCTGGGAAGGTGAAATAGACAAGATCTCCTGAGAAACTGGGAACAAGGCTGGGAGAAAGGAGGGTAGAAGGGTGGGGGATGGGATGGAGGGGTACAAGAGAAAGAGAGGGGGAGGAGAACATGATAGGATGGGATGGTGGAGATGAGGGAAGGACAGAGAGGGGGAGCAAGGAAAGGGATATCTTGACTGAGGGAGTCATTATGAGTATAGCAAGAAACCTGGCACTAGGTAATTTCCCAGGAATGCACAAGGACAACCCCAGCTAAAATGCTAAGCAAAGTGGAGAGGGTGCCTGAACTGGCCTTCTCCTATAATCAGATTGATGACTACCTTAATTGTCATCATAGAACCTTCATCCAGCAACTAATGAAAGCATATGCAGAGATTCATAGCTAAGCACTGAGCTGAGCTCCAAGAATCCAGTCAAAGAGCCCAAGGAGTAATAATATTGGCAAAGGGGTCAAGACTATGATGGGGATACCGACAGAAACAACTTATCTGAGCTAGTGGGAGTTCACTGACTCCATATTAACAGTGAGGGAACCTGCACTGGACCAAACTAGGCCTTCTGTGTTTGGGTGACAGTTATGTGGTTTAGACAGTTTGTGAAGCCACTGGCAGTGGGTCCAGAACTTATCTCTAGTCCATGAACTGGCTTTTTGGAGCCCATTCTCTATGGAGTGATACCTTGCTCAGCCTGAATATAGCAGGGAGGGCCTTGGTCCGGCCTCAAATTGATGTGCCAGAATTTGATGACTTCCCATGGGAGGCCTTACCCTCTCTAAGGAGTGAATAGTGGGTGGAATTGGGGGCACGTGGAAGAAGTAGAAAAAGGAGTAGGAGTGAAAACTGGGATTAGTATGTAAAATGAGAGAAGGTTGTTTTAAAAATAAAAATTGACAAAAAGAAAAAATTTAAAAAATCAATAAGAAACGAATTAAGTACGAAACTACACTCACTAAGACAGGATAGATAATGGAGTATTCTCTCTGAATTTGCCAAATACTAACATACTAGACTCTGAGAATGTATATCTTATATGATAATTGTTCTTATTATATACAGTCTTACTGTGTTAAAGTTAAGCTCCTTTTTTATTTAGACAAAAGGGGGCAATGTTCTGGAATATTTGATTAAACTGTGAAGATGTGTCTTTGCCAAAGCATCTTCTGGTTGACTTAATAAAGAGCTGAATGGCCAATAGCTAGGTAGGAAGGAGTTAGAAAGAACTTCCAGGGACAGGGAGGACTCTGGGAAGGAGAAAGGAGAGATGAGCCAGGTGCAGAATGAGTTGAACACACAGAATGGGATAGAGGTAGAAGCCACATGGTAGAATATAGATACATAAAAAGTCGGGTTGTAAAGTTATAAGAAGTAGTTGAAAACAAACCTATGCTCAAGTCCAAAGTTTCATAATTAAAAATGAACTCTCCATTTCATTATTTGGGAACTGGCTAATGAGACAGAGTAAGACTTATTCCACACATCCACCCCCCACACACAAATATACACATGCTTATAAACTCTAAAATAAATAACAACAGAAGATCATTGGGAAAATAAATGAAATACTAGCTACAATGAAACTTGAATTTGAGGGACAAAGCACTGTTGAAATTCAAGTTTTCTTCTGTTGTCCAAAACCTGAATTTGTCAATTTCTTGTTTGGGACACTGATGTTGATACAGTGGCATAATTTGACCTCATCATTTTTGAGTAGTATGTTTATTTTTCTGATTTTATTATAGCTGTGATTACTTCAATTCTGATAGCTAGTTCCATAATGAAATAGCTAAAATGGTGTTTGCATTGACTATAAGCACAGTCATTTGAAGAAAATGTGTCCAGATTCCCATGAGAAAATACAGAGATTTTCGAGAAAATGATATCTATTTTATTCCCTTGTGCCGTACCTTAAATTTTTGAAACTAACAACACAACATATTCACAAACTATAAAATAAAGGTCTTCTTATTCTTATCACCAATGCATTGCCAGCTCTAAACTATTTTATATCATTTTATTTTTAAAACTCTTTTACATGTATGTCTGTGATAACCACATGTAGGTACATATGCTGTCACAGCATATATGCGTGTGTATTCACATACATGAGAAAGCCACGGGTTGAAATCAAGGGTTTTCCTTAATCGATTTCCTGTTTATATATTGAAACAGGGTCGCTCTTTTGAACCCAGAGATAATAGACTGAGCTGGCATGCTCTGCGGAGACCATGTCTCTATCTCTAGAATCCTAGAACTGCAGGCAGCTTTACCATGTTCACCTGGTATTTACCTGGGTTCTACAGATTGAAACTGTCAGCCTCTGTTTACACAGCAAATATTTTGTCATCTTCCTAGACCCCAGTTTAACTTTAATCAACATATTTGGAACTTTGGCTCTGTAGCATTGACAGTGGTGTAGCTAATAATAAATATTGGCTGTCATTCATTCATCATTTCTAAGGGTCACATGTCACTTCATTAGCTTCTATTTCATAAGCTAATTTCTCAAAGTTGGTGTTAATACCTCCATCACACCGTAAAGAACCCAGAATAATTGTTTAGCAATGAATTCATTATTTTCTAGGGCCCTACAATAAACAGATGATCAACTGTCTGACATCTGTATGTCTCCAGATTTGAGTGTTTCCAAAGAAACATTGTTTCACGTGAATCAAATTAAGAATGTTGATGCTTAAAAGTGAATGCTAACTATCTCTTCAAGTACTACCCCATCGGGTTCTGATCAGAACTCCCTACTGCAAAACAAAAACAATTAGGGGAAAGTTAGTAAGTTTATTTTAGAGAAGCCAACCTCAAAGCCCAAGAGCTGAGAAAGTGGCTTGATAGGTAACAATGTTTTATGAGCAACTATGTTCTAACCCCTAGAATCTATGTAAAATGCCGAAAGGGGCCCCCTACGTGCCTATAATTTCGGACTTACTGTGTGTGGGTCACTTGTAATTGCTGACTGCCAGCATAGTTCCGGGTTCAGAGAGACATTTCATCTCAAGGGAATAAATAAAGAGTGATGGAACCGTTACTGGGTGTCCTTCTCTAGGTTTTGTGTGTGTGTATACATGTGTCCACACAGAAGTGTGCACCAAGCTTATGCACATGAATACAAAAAGAGATTAGAGCATTAGTGTGAAACAAAGAAAAGCTAGAATACTATTTCTTAAATCACAAGAGCAAAGATTTTTAACAGTAAAAGAAACACATGCAATGTACAAACATCAACACCGATTCAAGCCATACACTACTGGAAGCCAAGAGATTTGAAGCAGCATAAAGGTTTGTCCAACTGAGACTGTCATGACTCAGAACATGAGATTGCAAAGGGAGCACCCCCTAAATTCCAGAATGTCTGCTGCACCTTCTCTTCGCAGCTTCTGCAAAATAGGTGAATGCTGTTACCCTAGTAGAAGATAGAGTCACAGCTCCTATCAGTTCCAGCAAGGAGAAAGGAGTATATCAACACATTACTCTTCATTGCTGCAGATGCTTCTCTATTAAATTAAAAGCATTTCCATATCAAATATTTCTTTATACTTGTTACCTTTGTAGGTCACTCTAGTTCTAACTCAAGAATTCAATAATCAAAGAGACTAAAGTCCAGTAAGATGCCTCAATGGACAAATATTCTGGCAGTCAAGCCTGAACTGATATAATCTCTGGAGCCCACAAGATGGGAGAAGAAATGTGACTATTGCAAGTTGTCTTATGACTTACATATGTTTTCCTAAATATGTACATGTGCACACACATACAAATAAATACACATATACACACACTAAATAAATGCAGCATTTTTGTAAAAATAATATAGTGAATTTAGAAAAGAATACTCAGTAGCTACAGTAGTACAACTGAAGTTTATTTATTAATAAAAGCAAAGGTTACTTTGATAATTTAAGGCAAAACAAATATTGTTTAGAGTAGGATCAACATAAAATATTTTGGATGTGAAGGCTTGGTGTTTAACTTTTACGAAAAAAAACACAATGAAACAAAACCTATGGGATACAGTGAAAGCAATGCTTACATATAAATCTATGACTGAAGATGTCTGTTAAAGCAGAACTACCACAAGTAAATAGTCTAATTCCTGGATGTAGCTCAAAGCCGAGCATTCACCAAATAGCCTAACCTCTCCTACTAATAGGACACGTATAGTAACAATGTCTGCTTCCAGGGCTCAGGAGACAGTGCAAAACAAGCAGAAAGGTCATAAGAGCCAAAGAGTAGGAGGAGGACTCTGAGTTGCAGTCTTCTGGACATGATATGGGAACTGCACTCACAGTCACAGCTATGGTGTTTACAGCTCGTGACTGACATGAGATCATGTCAGCTTAAATCACAGCAAAGATGAAATGACTGAACCAGACCTGCTTACTGCATTATCAACTATAAATAAAAGACATGAAGACAGAAGGGGAGTGTTGGGAGAAAATAAAGATAGGTATGGTATTTCATTATACACGCGTACAGAATGTTGAAAAATAATGGAATTTTTAAAAAAGAAACTAAACATAAGAAAGAAATATAAACCCAGAACACAATAAGGAAAATAAGAAACACAGGGCAGAAAATTTCAAGTAATCTCTCTCCAGCATACTCTTTCTGGTTTGGAATAGTTCAGAATTAGTAACACCATTTTCTGGAAACTTCATTTCAGTTATATTGTGTGTGCTAGATCCAGAGTGTCTCTCTGGCCTCTCACTTTCCAGCTCTTTGTTTTAGGAGCCCTTTACCCCTTGCTTTATTCCCCAGGTAGGATTTCCATTTGTCTCTCTGTATCTATTTGTGATCGATCATTTTTTTCCTTGTGTGTCTAATGTCTTGGGGACATTGCCTATTGATTTGATTTTGTTAAACATTCTAATGCACTTTGTTTATTAGAAAACAATGATTTCTATTCATTTTACTCCCCCTCATTTCCATCCCTAACTTATGTAGAAATATTGTTGGACCGGTGAGATGGCTTGAAGGGCAAAATCCTTGCTAGACACACCTGGCAGCATGAGTTCTGCTGTGCTGATATTGTTTGTGCTTGAACAAACAAAGCTTGCCTCGTGATAAGAGTGTGGAGACAGCCTTAGTTAGCCATAGAGGCCAGACAGTGATGGCTTAAACCTTTAATCCCAGTACTTGGGAGTCACACGCCTTTATTCCCAGCAGTAGAGAAAGGGATATGACTGGGCGGGAAGAAGAGTGTAAGACAGGAAGAGGCAGGAGCTCTTTGCATTCATTCTGAGGACTTGTAGAGACAGGATATCCCATTCTGTCTAAGTGTTTTGTAGAAGTAAGAGTTATTGCCTAGCTGTTCTACTTCTCTGATCATCAGACAAGTTTTATTTATTGAAGCACAAAAAAATTGACACATTTTTCCTTTTGTCTAAAATAAAAATTCTACCCCCAAATCTATGTAAAGATGAAAGGGGAGAATAAACTACAGAGTTGTCTTCTGACCTACACATTGTGGAATGCAGGTCAGTACATACACACACACACTCACACACACACACACACATACACAGCTGCATGATGGAACAATGGGCTCAGTGGTTAAGAGCAGTTGTTCCACTATCATGAGAAATGGAATATTGATTCTAGCACGCATACCAGTTGGATCTTAAATTTTTGCAACTCCAGCTCCAAGGGACCCAATGCCTCTTTCTGGGCTCCTCAGGCACACCTACACGCAAATGCACACAGGACTCAGAAGAATAATGATCCAGCCCCAGAGACACTAATGGATGGCAGCACCAGGAAAAAGAGAAAAAAAAATTGAGGATAGAAGGTTAATTAAGGCTCACTTTGGGTTCATTGCATATGTGCTGTGAAAGTAGATTGGTAAAGCTTAATATTGGATCTGGAAATGGATCAGCAGTTCAGAGTGTTTGCTGTTCTTGTAGAGATCTCAGTTTAGTCGCAAGTACCCACATTGGGTGGCTTAATATTGTAACTCCAGCTCCGTGTGATATAATGCCCTCTTCTGCCCTTCACAGGTACTGAACTCATATGCAAATACATAGAACACACACATACATATGAAATGAAAAAAAAAACGTGATTTATGCCCTGCCAATTCTGAAGCATGCATGGGCAGCCCATATATGGTGGTTCTGTTGAACTCGTCCATATTGGTTTTCACGGTCTAAGTTGATGAGGACAACTGACCAGGTCCCTTCCTCAAGAAGGCACCAGATCTCATTAAATATGGTTGTGAGTCATCATGTGGTTGAGAGGAAATGAACTCAGGACCTTTGGAAGAGCAGGTAGTGCTCTTAACCACTGAACTGTCTCTCCAGTCTTTCACATAAGTAAAAATAAAAACAAGTCTTTTTTAAAAAGAAAAAGGTACAATACTGAACACAGATAGTTAGTTGGCTTATACAACTAAATAAATTACTTTCAGTATCTTTTAACTATCCTGCCTTTTGAGTAACCATGGAGAACCCCATTTTACAGACACTTTTGGGAAGTGGGTCTTTCATAATTTGATTTATTGATTGAAAATATTATTGTCTTATTTGACCAAAAATTGTCTTAGAAACTCAAAAGTGTGTTTCCTGGGATGAAAATGATATAAAAGAATTCTGTTAAAAATCTGTAACTTAGACTAGGGGATGTTCCCACTAAAAATGATGTAATAAAAGCATAGGGATAAGTGTGGATTCCTTGCATCTGTACTCAGGAGGCAGAGGCAGGCAGATCTCTGTGAGTTCAGGACCAGCCTGGTCTACAAGAGCTAGTTCCAGGACAGGCTCCAAAAGCTACAGAGAAACCCTGTCTCAAAAAAACAAAACAAACAAAAAAAAAGTTCAAGGTGTGGCAGCATACATTTATAACCCCAGTGCTAAGAAGGGGGTACCTAGACCCTACTGACCATCTAGTCTAGACAATTAATGAGTTCTAGTTTAAGTGACAGACCCCACGTCAAAAAAATAAAATGGGATACATTGTTTAAAAAGACACCTGATTCTGACCTCTGACCTCTACCTGCATGACCACACACATGTACATCCTCCACACACATGTTCATACATATAAAATACACTTACATACAAAAAACTGTCACATGTGACTTTTTAAATTATAGAGAAGGCATTTCTTTTTTATATATTACCATATGTCTTCTCCTTGATAAGTCACAGCACAGAAGGTTCTGTGATGACAGAAGAGGGATGGACAAAAGTTAGGACTCATTTCCCCCAAGCAAAAAAATAGTAAGACGCAAAGTGCTTCTCAGCAGTCATCATGAGTAAGTTCACATTGTCTCTTCCAGGTGAAGGAGTGCAAGACTGGAAAGATGGATGAGGTGGAGAAGATGAGAAGCAGCCTACTCAAATGTCAGCTAACTTAGCCAGGGTGCCTAAATCATCACTTCTGTTTGGAACGTAACAACTCTTCTTTCCACATGTCCAGGTTAACATCCAGTAACCTTCACACTGAGAAGAGTTAGGAAGTCATCATGACAAGAGAGTGAAATGTGTAGGAAGCAAAATCAACTCAGCAGAATCTAGAACAGAGGCAAGCAGAGACTACTGGAAACTGTTGTATAAGGTTTTACTTCCTCCATCAAACCTTTTTTTTGGAAAATAAAAGCTGTGCTAAGGTACCACAGCACATTTATATTTTGAAATTATTTTGAGGACATTTATTGATAGTTATATGTTTTTCTGTTGTAATATAGAGGTTAAATTCAATAAATTTCACCTATTTTATGTGTATGTGCTCACACAAATGCATGTAGGCACATGTGTGATGTAGCATGTCTATGGGGGGGTCAGAGGACAACTTGCATAAGTTATTGCTTTCCCTCTTCTATGTGGGCCCCAGGTATAGAATTCAGGTCACAAGGCTTAGAAGCAAGTTCCTTTACTGGCTAAGCCATCTTATTGGTCCATTGCAGATCATTTAAATAGGGACTTTCTAGATATTATTTATTAAATGTATTTTCTTGGATAGAACAGAAAAGTCTAAAATAATCCATATGACAACAGTTATCCTTGTGGGGGATGGAGAATGTAAGAGGAGTAGAAATATGTTGTCTATTTTCCCTAGGGAAAGAATAGATACTGGCATGTATGGAAGTAACTAAGACATAATCAGTGGCTTTTCCCAGCCCTCTCCAGTTCACCACTGTGTCTAAGCCGTCATTGGCTCATGGATTCTCAAGATTGCTTACTTATCAAGTGACTTAGAGTTATACCTCCTTTATGTTAAAAGTGAGAATTTGAACCTATAGGGACTTTATATAAGTTTCCATTGGTACATTGTCACCCTTTAACAAGACAAAAGAAACCCTTCTTAGGGTGTCCGGTAGAAATATGACAATTATGAGGAACCTCCCTGATTCATAGCAGACCTGCCTGCTAACCCACTCAGCATTATTCCTACCGAGGAAACCAACTTACAGCCAAGAAAATATAGCAGAAACCATGGAGGAAAGCAGTTTGATGGCTCACCGAGTTTATGTTTGTTAGCTTGTCTATACAGCCCAAGTCTACCTTCCCAGAGGATGGTGATGCCCACCAAAGGCTGGTCCTCCTATATCCATGAGCAATCGAGAAAAACCATGACAAGCATGTCCACAGGCCACTATGGTCTAGGGAGTTTTCCAAAGGAGACTTTATCCTCAGCTGACTCCAGACTATTTCCAGGTGGCAAAGCTAACCAGGAGACAGCACAACAAACATTTCCACACAGCATCTCTTCAACGGACATCATCAAAGTTTGTTTTAATTGATCTTTTAAATTAGCCTGTCTTCCAAAGATTCTGAAGACCCTAGGACTTAGTTTCTTAATTCATACTATTGCAAGGTCACAAGCTTCACACAAGCAAAAGGATGCTTAGTGATAGTTTCAGAATGACTCTTGGCTCAATTTCAAAATGAATTCAGAAGCTCAAATGTACATATAAGAAAGAAACAGAGGATGTAACCCCCTCTTATCAATGCATTTTATATCAATAAGCATTAAATTTAACACAGATTAGCAAAATTCTTGCTTGGTGGATATCATACATCCAGCTAAGTAAAAGTCATAAATAACTCTCTTCTTTAAAGAAATGAACAATTAAGAATGTAACTCGAAGGAAATTCAGGACAAGTCTGAGCATCTTTTTAAAAACATCATGCTTTAAATGTTACTATAAACACTCTAATGGGATCCATTTTAACACACTTAAAAAACAAAGCAGTGCTGCATTGTTAATTTAATATAAGCTTTAAAAGTCTGCAATTGTAAAGTTTAGTTGAGTCTAAAGAGAGGACTATATAGTTAAAATCACTTGCTGCTCCTGCAGCAGACACAATTTCAGTTTACAATGCCCAGATTGGGCAATTCACAAACTACTCTAAACCACAGCTCTAGGCTGTGGGCACCAGGTACACACAGAGGTGAACATATATACATGAAGGCAAACAGTCATGCACACAAAATAAAAAGAAATCTATGTAAAAAAGGAATCTAGTTTATGAGAGAAAATTATCAATGCATCTAAGTAAAAATACTATTTAAAATTCATTTGACTAATATCAGAGACACTCACATTATGTATGTTTAAAGATCACATTAAAACTCTAATCTTCAACTAATGGGAGCACACTCTGTTGATTCTAGACTAAGAATCAGAAAACAGCTGGGGAGATGGGGAATGGTTAAGGGAACTTGTTCTTGTAGAGAATCCAGGTTTGATTCCCAGTACTTATGGGAGCTCCAACCATCTATACTTCTAATTATATAGAATTCTTATGCCTTCCTCTGACCTCTCTGGGCACCAGGCATACATACAGTTCACAGATAAATGTATGAACAAGACAGTCATGCACATAAAGTTAACACAACCAGAAAGCATTCTTAACTATATACTTTTCTATCCAATGACTCTTCTATAAATTAATTTCTCCTGACAAATATTTGGGACCAGAAATATATGTGTGCCTATTTTCATCACTGACAAATAAATAATTATGTAAAACCATCTAAACATCCGACATAGAAGAACCATTGCATGAGTCATTTCAATTATGCAAGTGTCACAATGGTCCTAGTCTTGGGGTACTTTCCGATTCATCCTATGAGAAGCAGTTTAGGGCGCAAGGACGAGTTGAGCTTCTGGGGGTATTGCTTGTTTGATTTTGGTTCACAATCTGAGGGACTACAGACAATCATGGTGAAAAAGGCATGGTAGTGGGGAGGGCACTTACAACAGCTGGTTGTTACATGTCACCAAACAAGAAGAAAGTCCTGGGCCAAAACCAGGGTAGATATAGCCTGTAAACAACATCCATAGAACACTCTAACCCTTCAACTACTGGCCTCAAGTCCGAAATGTTTCACCACCTTGGAAAACGCCATCGTCAATCAGCTGCGGACCCAAAGTTCGAAGACTTGAGACAGTTGGGAACAATTCACATTCAGACTTGTCTTTAAAAAAATACATTTTAAAATTACCCTCAGACTCTGTTACTAGATGCCACAAAGACCTCTCTGATATGAATTTAGATAAAAATGTAGTTTTATAATTTTATTAAGTTTAAATTATATACAAAACATTAGATGTCATTGTGGCTTTTATTTTTTTTTTATTTTACATTTTTTTTTCATGTGTATGTGCACACGGAAACAGTTGCTCCAAAGGCCAGAAGACAGAATCAAATCCCCTGGATCTGGAGCTGCAGTTGATTACAAGCAACTGACCTGGGTGAAGAAAACTGAGCTCTGGTCTGCAGAGCCACAGATGTTCTTAACTACTAAGCCATCTTCCCAGCCCATCATTGTTGTATTTTTTAAAGAAAGTATGTTGTTAACATATTCTCTTCCTCTCTCACATCTCCATTTCTTTCACACCAATGATGTCTCTATCACTGTAACCTTTCCCAAGTTTATTTTGCATGTTAATGCTGCAGCAGGTATCCTTTGTCTTGAGTTTTTTTAGCTTCTAAACATGCACCTTAGTGGTCACGATTACAGTTTAAATACTTTTTATTACCTCTTCGTTTATATGCCATTTCTTGAGTTATGTCCTGGAAAACTGCTAAATCTACAGGTTGCAGAATTTTTGCTAGGCTGTTTCTAAGATAGGAACTTCAAAAAATAAAGCATTAGGAATGATTTGCAAATTATATAGCAATTCCCAATCCTCCTCTAAGCCATAAGTTAATCCTCCTTCGGGAATCAGTATTATATTAAGCCCCCAGGATATTTCCAAATGGATTTGGTACATAAGAATTTGGGATCTGGAAGCTGAGACGCAGTGAAAAGCAGTATTTATTAGACATAAAATGGTTCAAGTTATATATATTTTTTCCTGCCACCAAGGGTTGTATTATCTTAAGAAATTTCACGGAAGGTTCTGAGTTTTCACTAGTCTCAAAAAAGTAAAAAGTATAGAATCTCCTTCACAGGGATGTTAGAAAGGGTAAAACGTAAGGAAATATGTATTCAGGAGATCCTCGCTGTGTCACAACTATAAAGTTTCCAATCCCCTCACTCCTCTCTCTGAGGGGATTACTATAATGATGAGGGCCGTGTGTACACACATGGTATGTGTTCATGTGTATATAGTGGCCAGAGTTTCACTTTAGATGCCTCTCCCAATTATCAGTTTATTTTTTGAGACAGCATTACTCATTGCACCTGGAACCCACTGATTCAGCAAGATTCATCAGCCAATGAGCTTCGGAGAGTCTCATGCATTCTCCTCTCACGTTGAGGCCTGTAGATAGGTGCTATCATGCCTATCTTTTCCATAGCTATTGGGGTTCAAAATTCAAGACCTCATATTTGTACAGAAAGCACTTCACTAGCTGATCCACCTCCACAGTGTCATATGGATGCAACCTTGTTACAAAAATGTCTAAACTCTCACTTGAGTACCATGTGTGAATAGCTGAAAACCGTTTAGGGACCATTTGAGAAGTTGGTACTTAAATAGCTTATTACCATTTTACACACATATAAGATGTAAATTTGCTATGGTTTATAAAATGTGTTATTATATGTTTTTTAAGGTAAATGAGCACTGTAAAATATGTTCTGGAAGGAGCTGAGCATGAGACATGGGGCTGTTGAGCAACCTTCGCAAAATACTGTCTGTCAGTTTCTGGCAGGTTAGATATAAACAACTCACTGCAGCTCAGTGTGCATGTCACACAAGCTGAGATTCCTTCTTGCTGTATTTTTTTCACCTTTCTATGTCATTTTTAATCATACAAAATCCACCACAACACTGAGTTATATTTTGGATCACAGAGTGCAAAATAGAACATAAAAAACACAGACAAACCACAAAGAGATGAGCTAACATCTTTCACAGTGATATCCATCTTTTTTTTTAAGTTTCTATAAAGTCTTGGGGTAAATTTCACAGGAACTAGACACCAGAATCAGATTTCCAGGTACCATTTATAGAGTAAAGTTGATGCAGGGAATTTAGGCTATGCACAAATGGTAACCATTCATACATACCTACTCAGTAGAGAATTTGTACCGAGTGTTATCAAAATAACGATACATTTAGTTAATAAAAAATATGGAAGCATCAGACAAGATATGAATGCAGCCATAAAATGTTTTTTACAATGAAGGAATTGTGATAGATGTGTGCAAATACAGGTCTGGCTGTTTGTCATGGCAATGGACTACTAGTGAAGGTGAGCTTAGGATGACTGAAAGCAAAAGTTGTAGTGTTTTCCACACCAAAAACACTTTGTCACATTCTGGATACAAAAAATATATTCCAGAGTAGCACCAAAAAAAAAAAAAAGGCTAGGAGGAAGACAGATAGCTCAGTAGTTGAGAGTTTGTGTTCTTACAGAGGACCTACCTGACTTGAGTTTCCAGGACCCATGTCCACTGCCTCACAGCAATCTCTTCTGGCTTCCACAGGCACCTGAATTCATGTGAGCACAGCTCCTCACAGATACACATATATATTTATATAAATTAAAATTTAAAAAGAAAAACAAGGCTTGAAATAAATATAACTCTCCAGAAAATTTCTGAAAGCATTTAACTATGAGGAAAGTTAGAAAACAGTTCACACTTTAAAATGCAGGTAGGACTTGGGGTGAAACTCAATTGTCAGGATGCTTGCCTAGCATTCATGAGGCCATGTATTCAATCCTTAGCACTGCATAAAACAGTTATATTAGTGCTTACCTACAATTCCCACAGTCAAGAGAAGGAGGCAGAAGAATAAGCTGTTTGAGGTCACAGTTGCCTACATAGTGAGTTGGAGGCTAAACCTAGGATACACACAAACCTGCCTTTAAAAAATACACACAGGTAGTCAGTGGCAGGAAAGACACTGTAGTTTTCCTTTCCTCTCTAACCCCATCCCTACAGGATCACAAAGACCTTCTCCTCCAACCTCCCTTCCCTGCCAACCTATTCCCAACTCCTGTGAATCCCACAGATCTTCACCTACTTGCTTTCTCCTCCCACTTGTTCTTTTTTCCAGCACCAACTGCAGCAGGCACCCCTGCTAAACCAAGGGTCATTCCTTCCAGGGCACCAAGTGGATTGAAGGCAGACAGACCCACACCTCTTCTACTGCTACTGAGATTCAACCCACCCCCACCCCAGTGTCATATCCAGCTCTGTAGCAGGAAACTTGCTGTGATCTCCCTTTCCTCTGACCCTATCCCCAGTGGATTACAATGACCTTCTACTCCAGCTTTCCTTCCTCCATCTCATCCCATATCCCAGTCTCCAACACTAGGAGGCATTCCCTATGAACACACCAACTGAGCAGACCAGGAAAACAGGCAACACAAAACCAGCATACTCTCTAAAAATCCAGAGAAGAGACATAATCCAATGAACAAAACTCCCACCCAACAAAGACAAGTCCAGAAATTATAATCTTATACCTATAATCATACCAAATCCAGAGCCCTAGACACCAGTAAAAAAACAACAATAACAACCAGTGCAATATGCCTTCACTAGAGGCAAGCCATTCTACCACATCAGGTTCTGAATATTCCAACATAGCTGTAGCACAATGTAACACCTTAAAGCTACCTGCATGAAGATGAAAGAGGTCCTTAAAGAGGAACTTAATAAATCTCTTGAAGAAATCAAGGAAAACACAAAGAGTGAAAGGAAATTTTAAAAACTTTTCAAGGCTTGAAAATGGAAATAAAATCAATAAAGAAAACATAAACTTCAGGGATTCTGGAAGTAAAAATAATAGGAAATCAAGTAGGAACCACAGAGGCAAACTTCACCAACAGAATGTAAGAGATGGAAAAGAGAATCTCAGGCATTGGAAATATGATAGAAGAAATGAATGCATCAGTCAAACAAATGTTAAAGCTATAAAAAAAAGAATAATAGGTATAGAATAAGGAGAAGAAATGCAGCCCAAAGGCCCAGAACATGTTTTCAACAAAATCATTGAAGAAAATTTTCTTAATATAAACAAGGAGATGCCTATAAAGATAAAAGAAGCATGTAAAACACCAAATAGATTGAACCAGAGAAGAAAGATCCCTTCCCACATAGTAACCAAAACACCAAACATACAGAACAAGAAAGAACATTAAAAGCTGCAAAGGGAAATGACCAAGGAATACATAAAGGCAGACCCATTAGAATTATACCTGGCTTCTCAATGGAGACACTAAAAGACAGAAAGTTATGGACTGATGGCCTTAGACACTGAGAGATCACAGATACCAACCCAAATTACTATATCCAGAAAACCCTTCAATAACTATATATGGAGGAAATAAAATATTCTATGTTAAAGTCAAATTTAAATATCTATCTGGTGTGGTAGAATGGTCTGCATTCTGTCAATTATATTTTAAATAAACACTGATTGGCCAGTAGCTAGGCAGGAAGTATAGGCGGGACAACCAGACAGGAAGTAGAGGCAGGTCAAGGAGAACAGGAGAATTCTGGGAAGGAGGAAGCCCATTCCTTTGCAGTCCTGACCAGCCACAGAAAAAGCAAGGTGTGACTGCCTCGCTGAAAAAGGTACTGAGCCATGTGGCTAACATAGACAAGAATAATGGGCTAATATAGGTTGTAAGAACTAATACGAAGCCTGAGATAATGGGCCTATCAGTTTATAGTTAATGTAGACCTCTGTGTAATTTATTTGGGATTTAATTACTGCAGGAACTAGGCAAGACAGAAAACTCAGACATCATCTATCTACAAATCAAGACCAACAGAAGGTGCTAGAAAGAAAACTCTTACCTAAAGAGGTTTAACTATACCCATAAAAACACAAAAATAAATAATCTCATGCCAGAAAAATCAAAAGAAGGGACACACACAAACATACACACACACATACACACACACAAATATGCACACACCACAGCCACCACTGCCACCATCACCAATACCACCACCAACAACAAAATAACAGGAAACAACAATTATTAGTCATTGATACCTCAATATCAATGGCCTCAATTCTCTCCCAAAACACACAGAATAACACAATGGATATAAAAACAGAAATCATACTTCTGCAGCATCCAATAAATGTACCTTAACATGAAGGATTGACATTACCCCAGGGAACAGGATTGGAAAAATAGATATTCCAAGCAAATGGATCTATGAAGCAAGCTGGGTCTAGCCATTTAATCTCTAACAAAATGGATTTCAAACCAAAACTAATCAAAAGATATAAGGAAGGAGACTATATACTCATCAAAGAAAAAAATCCAGCAAGATGTCATATCAGTTCTTAGCATCTGTGCCTCAAATACAAGGGCATTCATGTTTGCAAAAACAAAACCCTACTCCAGCATAAATCATACACTGACCCTCACACACTGATAGTGGGATGTAGATGGAGGCTGCTTGTTTGTTCCTGGCTTCCCAGACCCAAAATAATCACACAGAAATTATATTAATTACAATACTGTTTGGCCAATAGCTTAAGCATATATCTAGCTAGCTCTTACATCTTAAATTAACCCATTCCAATTATTTTGTATTTTACCATGAGGCTCATGGTTTACCAGCAAGGTTATGGGGCAGGTATCTTTCTCCTTTGGCAGCTACATGGCATCTCTTTGATTCTGCTTACTCTCTCTCTACATCTCTGTTTGGACTTCCTGCCTGGCTTTACAGTTTTAAGCCATTGGCCAAAAGCAGCTTCTTTATTAACCAATGACAATAAAACATATTAAGAGCATACAGAAGGGAATCCCACATATCCTCCCCTTTTCTGTCTAAATAAAAAAGAAGGCTTTAACTTTAACATAGTAAAATTATATATAACAAAACAGGTATCAGGCAAGAAATACTGTTACAATATTTATATCTATTTTATCTTTTATCATAACTAAGAAAAACAATTATAACTATCTATTCTTCAACTTCACCAAAAACCCCAGAAGGATATAATATTACCTAAGTTAATAACAGGAAGTGTATTACAAGCAACTTGCAAAACTCTAGAATTGACAGAGACATCTTGCTGCCTGGACAGTCATCCATAGTTCTTCTGTATGGTTGCAGTATCCATCTTCAGCCTATAGTCCCATAGTATCCATCAGACTTTTTAATGAAGCAGGAACTTTCAAAAGACAGTTCTGTTTGTATTGGCAGTTTGTCTGTCACTTTTTTCTGGGTCCTACAAAATGTATGGCAGGCTCATTCATGAACCAGGAACCCTGAAGGGCTGTCTCACCTTCTTTAGGCAACTTTAGTAGTCATTTTTCTATGGGTCTTGCATGTTCAGTTTATTCACGATACCATCAAGCAGTCCAGGCAAGAGCAGTTAGCCACATGGCTAACAAACTTCATAATAAACCTCTTTGATGTCCATCATCCTCTTGAAGTAGATTAGTGCTGCCAAGAGCAGGTGTGTCTCATTGTCATAAAAATTTATAAGGTCTTAAAAAAATTTAAATGCCATATATGTATAACAATATTGACGGTAATTTTGTATCAATAAACCAAAATCCATACCAATGAAAAGTATTCATCTCTATATCATATCCACCTTTAAATGTAAACAAACATTTATTAACAACTATTTTGGGAATTTTGGTGTCATTCTCTCCAAAGCTTCCTGCTATTTATTCCTTTTTGTTGGGGGAAGTAATTGTAGGGATTTATGGAGGCCTTTCAGAGGGTCTTGATCCAGCAAACCACATTATTCTGGAAGGAATCCACAGGTTCTCATCTTCTGTAAGAAACATATCCTTAGACCCAAATTTTGAAGTCAAGATACCTTTAAAGTATATATGTTGCTTTAGCTTAGCAGCCCATACAATGAAGTGTCTCTCTGCACTTAGCTCATTCACAGTCAAAAATTCAAAGGAAACACAATAATATACATGATCTAGACTCTCTGTGTATTTTCCATCTCTATGTGGCTTATTTTTTTTACTCCTTTAATCTATGGATGTCTGTACTCTTTTATATTACTTTTATTGTATTTTTAAAGACTTTAGTTCTTTTTATAACTCTCTGTACTCTTTTCTTCTGTCTCCAAAACCTATGGACATTTTTTGAACACACTGTGCCTCATTTAGAGGTCTTTTATATCTGAATCTATCCTATTATGTATCTGACTTCACTACCCCACTCTTGCCAATAGACAGGTCACCCAGACAAAAACTAAACAGAGAAATATTAGAGATATCATAAATTATTAAACAAATTGACATACCAGATAGTTATAAAATATTTCACCCTCCAAAAAAGGAATATACCTTCTCTGAAACTCATGGAACTTTCTACAAAATTGACCACATACTCAGACACAAAGCAAGTTTCATCGGATACAAGAAAAATGAAATAATTCCCTGGTTCCTATTAGATACTACTGATTGAAGCTACATATCAACAATATCAGAAACAACAGAAAATTTACAAACTCATGGAAACTTATTAACTCTCACCTGAGTAAAAAGTGGGATGAGACAGAAAGAAATTAAAGACTTTCTAGAATTCAATGACAATGAATACACAACACACGATGAATGTGGCTCTGATAGGAAAGTTCATAGCCCTAATTGCCTACAAGAACACAAAAAATGGAGATTTCACACTAGCAAATTAACTATACACTTGAAAGCTCTTGAACAAAAGGAAGTAATTACAACCAAGAGGAGTAGATGTCAAGAAATAACCAAATTGAGTGTTGAAATCAATAAAATATAAACAAAGAGAACAATACAAAGAACCAATGAAAAACAGCATTTGTCCTTTGAGAAAATTAACAGGATAGACAGAACTTTATCTGAACTTACTAAAAGGTCAAGAGAGAATATCTAAATGACCAAAATCAGAAACAAAAGAGGGCCATAAAAAGGACAACAAGGAAATTCAGAGAATCATAAGGACATAGTTTAAAAACCTGTAATCTACCAAATTGAGAAATCTTAAATAAATGATTCATTTTCTTGATATATACCACTTACCAAATTTAAATAAAGAACGAATAAAGAATTTAAATAGATCCATAACCCTAGTAAAATAGAAACAGTCATTAGCAGTCTCCCAACTAAAGAAAGCCCAGAGCAAGATGGTTTTAGCACAGGTTCTACTGCAGTTTCAAAGAAGAGTTAATGCCAATATTTATCAAAATATTTCACAAAATATAAACATAAGAAACATTTCCTAATTCATCTTACAAGGCCACAGTTACCCTAATATGCAAACCAAACAATGACTCAACAAAAAATGAGACCAATTTCCTTTATGAATGTAGATGCAAAATACTCAATAAAATACTTGCAAACCAAATCAAAGAACATGTCAAGGAGATCATCCACCATAATCAAGTAGGTTTCATCCTAGAGATGCATGCATGATCAGTAAATATAATCCACCATATAAACAAACTGAAAGATAATTAAACACATGATCATCTCATTAGATTCATAAATGACTTTTAACAAAAATCTAACACCTCTTCCTGTTAAAAGTTCCAGAAAGATTAGGAATACAAGGGGCACACCTAATAATAATAAAGGCAATTTACAGCAAGCATATAGCCAACAACAAATTAAATGGAGAGAAAATCAAAGCAACTCCTCGAAAATCAGAAATAAGACATCTCTTTCACCCCCTATTTATTAAAACTCTACTTAAAGTGTTAGCTAGAGGAAGAAGACAACTGAAGAAGATCAATGGGATACAATTGGAAAGGAAGAAAGTCAAAGTATCATTATTGCAGATGATATGAGAGTATACGTAAGTGATGCTGAAAATTACTCCAAGTACTTGTACAGATAATAAACATTTTCAGCAAAGAAATTAGATATAATATTAACAAAAATATTGATAGCCCTCCTATACACTAATGAAAACTGGACTGAAGAAGGTATCAATGAAACAACACATGTAACAATAGCTTCAGATACTACAAAATATCTTAGAGTAACTCTAATTAAGCATGTGAATAACTTATTTGCTACAAGCTTTAGATCTTTGAAAAAGGAAATTTAGGATATGAGAAGATGGGAAAATCCCCTATTTGCATGAATCAGTAGGATTAACACAGTAAAATGGTCATCTTACCAAAAGCAATCTATAGATTCAGTACAATAACCATCAAAACTCCAATAAAATTCTTGACAGACCTTGAAAGGACAATCCTCAACTTCATATGAAAAAAAAAAAACAAATATCCTAGGCTAGCTAAAATAATTCTGAATAAAAGAATTGTTTTAATTTTACCATTCCCAATTTTAAGTTGTTTTACAGAGCTATAGTAATAAAAGCATCATGGTATTGGCATAAAAAGACACATAGATCAATGGAATTTAATTGAAGACCCAGACATAAATCCACACACATTTGGACACCAAATTCTTTGTAAAGAAGTCAAAAATACACACGGGAAAAAGGACAGCATCTTCAGCAAATGACCCTGGTCAAACTGGATGACTGTGTGTACAAGAATGCAAATAGATCCATACTCATCACACTGCACATCCCTCAAGTCCTAGTGGATCAAACCTCAACATAAAGCCAGATACATTGAAACTGATAGAAGAGAAAGTCAGAAATAGCTTTGAACTCATAGGCACAGGGAAAAATTTCTGAACAGAACTTCTATAATGCAGGTACTAAGATCAGCAATTAATAAATAGGACTTCATGAAACCAAAAATCTTCTGTAAGGCAAAAGACACCATCATTCAGACAAATCAGTAGCATACAGAATACAAAAAGACTTTTATCAACTCCACATCTGATAGAGAACTAATATCCAATATATGTAAAGAACTCGAGCAATTAGATATCAAAAAAATTTAAAAACATGGAGCAGTTCTAAATAGAGAGTTCTCAATAAAGGAAACTCAAATGTCTGAGAAGCACTTATAGGAGTGTTCAACATCTTTAGCCTTCAAGGAAATACAAATCAAAACTGCTTTGAGATTCCATCTTACACCAAACATAATGTCTAAGATCAATAACACAATTGACAGCTCATGCTGGCCAGTATATATAATAAAAGGAACACTTCTCTATTGATAATGGGAGCTCAAACATATACAGTCACTATGTAAATCAATTTGGCAGTTCCTCAAAAGTTGGCAGTCGGTTTACCTCAAAATCCATCTATACTACTCTTCGGCATATACCCAAAGGACACACCATCCTACCATAAGGACACTTGTTCAACTATGTTCACTAGGATTTTATTCATAAAAGCCAGAAAGTGGAAACAACCTAGATTTCCCTCAAAAGAAGAATGGATAAAGAAAACGTGATACATTTACACAATGGAGTATTACATATCTGTTAAAAAATGACATCACAAAATGCAGGCAAATGGATGAAACTAGAAAAACATCATTGTAAGTGAGGTAACCCAGACTGAGAAAGATAAATCATATGCTTATATATTCACTTATAAGTGGATATTAGTTAGCCATTAAGTAAATGATAACCAAGATACAATCAATAAATCCAAAGAGGTTATGTAAAGCATAGGGGTCTAAAGGGGATGCATGGATCTTCTTAGGAAAGAAAAACAGAATAAATTTTAGGAGCTGAGTTGGGGTGGGAGGAGATGAGAGTTGGGGTAGGGGGATAAGGTTGGAAGGGAGATTGGGAGGACGGAGAGAGTGTGGGAAGAGAAGATTGGAATTTCGGGCATTTTGGTTTTTTGTACAAATCTAGAGCTGGGGAAACTTCCTGGGATGTATAAAGGTGATGCTAATGAGGACTTCTCATATTGAATGATACAAAATCTCAATTGGCCATCTCTTTTTGCCTGGTGAAGCTGGATTGCCTTCAATTGACTTGTTGGCTAAGCGTGTCCTATGGAAATCCCCAAACAACCAGTACTATTGCTAAGACAAAGGGCTGCTCTTTGCAAACTGACAACAGGGCCCCACTGCTGAGGACAACACCCATAAGTAACCTTAAACATTGAGAATTCATGCTGGTGGCAGTATGGAGCCTTAACCTTTATATTCTAGTCTCTTTGGTTATGGATGGTACTCTGCAGGCTATGGAAAGGGAAATGTGAACACCAATCCAGCCACCAAATTTCTGGCCTACTATCTGTTATGCACACAAAATATTCTATGACAATGGTGACACAGAACTTGTGGGAGTAGCCAACTAGTGTCTGATTTGACTTAATGCACACCTCATGTGTTTCCTTCTTTTAAACCCTTACCATACTGTAACTTTTCAAGGAATAGAATTGCCATATCAAGTCCTGCATGCACAATGTCCTAATGCTATGTGTGATATTTAAAAATCTCTACTAGTAATCAAAGACTTCTGGCTAAGGACGACTGCTTAACTATTCAAATAGATATATTAAATGGGAATGCAAAAGTTTAACAACTTGAAATGCTCCTTCTTTCTTTCTCCTAAAGTGTTTAGGCTGCGGTCATTGCTATGGCTTTCACACATGTTGTCTGTCTCCCCTGGAACTGAATTCTGACTCCTGGCCTTCCATGGTCCAATTTTAAAGTTGAAAAAATGTGGATATCAGTTATTTTCCTGTTGCTGTGATAGAATACCATGAAAAGGCAACTTAAGGAAGAAAGAGTTTTGGGTTTATGGTTCCAGAGGATTAGAGTCCATGATGTTGGGGAATCATGGGAGCAAGCTGAGAGGTAACATCTTGAATTGCAAGGAGGAAGCAAAAGGAGTAAGCTGCAAGTAGGCATGATATTTCCTTTCAAAGACTATTGAGTACCAGTTCCTCAAGAAAGGCTATACCAACTAAACTTTCACAAATATCACCAATAACTAGGAATGAACTGCTCAAGTCCCCAAGGCCTACTAGGACATTTCTCATCCAAGACATCACATATCACTCACTGACCCCTACAAATTTGTGGCAATAACATAATACAAAGTGCATTTAGGCAGATTTTAAAAGTCCCCATAAGTTTTCAGTCTTAGCATGGAATTAAAGTCCAAAATCTCTTCTTAGCCTCAAGGCATTTTCATTATTGTAATACCCTATAAAACCTAAAATCAAATTACATACTTCCAACATACAGGGACAGCAAATATATATTACCATTCTAAAAATGGAAAATACAGGAATAGTGAAAACATGCTGCACTAATAATAAACTAAAACCAAGCAAAGCAAGCAGTAAATTCTATAGCTCCATGTCCAGTGTCAAAAGACTTAAATGACTCTACCCCTCCAGCTTTGTTGTGTAAAACACACTTTTCTCCATTGGATAAACTCTACCTTTTTGTACAGACATTTTTGGGAAATAGCCCATGGCTCTGTCAACTTTAACATCTTGGAATCACTGCTGAAACCCAGGCTTCACTTTCATAGATTTGAGCAATGGTCTGTAGAACCTTGTGTCCTCTCAGCGTCTTCATTCAGACACTTTTATACCACATACTGCCTGGACTCAGAAGATTTCCATTATACATTAACATTTCATCTTTCTCGACTCTAAATCTAGTGTCAAATAGAGGACACTGCCAAGTCTTGCCATCAGCTGGGATGTCCCACCCCTCAGTTCCTCGAAGGATATTTACAGAATCTTTTTTTTTCAATTGCTTGCAAGTAGCAAAAGACACCTTCGACATTGTTGTTTTAGAAGTTGGAAGACTGGATAGGGTCTCCTCTAATGGTACCTTCTTTCTCTTTATTCTACTGAAGATCAAGGTCCTCCTTATTCAGGGCTGAATTCCCTAGCAAATTCAGGTTCTTGTTGAGAAGAAGCCTTGGTGTTTTTAGTGTTCTTTCTCAAACTGTATGTTTTGTATTTCCTTCTGCCCATTTTTTTCATTTTCATTGTAGGTCTTCATAAGAAACAATACTAATAACCACAAGACAGAGTCAGTATCAAGCTACCTTGAAATCTCCTCCTTCAAAGGTTAGTTTATTACTTTTTAACTTATCCTTGGTAAAGTTCTTAGGACAAGGGCAGAAAATCATCAGAGTATTTGCAAAAATGTCAAAGGATGGTCATTAGACCAGTTACTAAAGTTGTTTCACATTGAAATCTCTTGAACTGGGTTTCCATAATCCATAAAACTCTCAGCAATACTGTCTTCAAAGTTCCCATTAGTGCAGTCTATTAAATTCTTTATAGTAGTTAGCTACTTTTCTAGCCGAAATTTCCAAAATTTCAAAAAGAATCACCTTGTCAGGTTTATCACAACAACACCTCCCAGGACCACCTTCTGTATTGATTACTATTTTGTTGTTTTGATAAAACACTATGGCCAAGGAAGCTTATGGAAGAAAGAGTTTATTTGGGCTTATGGTTCCAAAGGGTTAGAGTATATGATGTCTAGGAAGCATGGTAGAAAGATGGGAGCTCACATCTTGAATAACAAGAATGAAATAGAAAGAGAAAACTTAAAGTAGATATGTAAACCTGTCCAAATACCTCCATCATCTGTTGCCCAATTGGTCAAATGCCCAATGCCTATGAGGGACATTCCTTATTCAAAGGAGCACAGTGTAAGTGCTTTATAATGTGTTAGAAGGGATAGAGGGCAAGAGATAATTGCCTGGAAAACAAAGTAAGGAAAATGGCCAAGAGCAGGAAGTTGACCAGAATAATGAATATTTGAATGTTAAATTAATGAAATCAGTATTACTAGCTCAAACTAATTTAATTAACATATTATCTAATCTTCCTGAACTACTAGAAAAGACACTGCAATAGGTCATCAAAAACAATAGAAGTAAGAGCTTCTTCTTTATGGCAATAGAGATTCATTGACTTTTATTTATACCTTCAAAGAAAATCTAATACACCTGATGCTCAATCCTTATAATTAATAGCTTATATTATTCATTTTCATTGAGAATAGTCACTGGGGACTAGAAAGCATGCAATCTGAGCCTCCTAATCCTTCACCAGTCCTCCTTCTGCTTCTACTCATTTTCTTCCTCCTCATTTTCCTGTTCCTCTTCCTGTCCCCACCCCACCTCCTGCTCCACAATCTGATCCAATTACTCCTCCTCTTTATTTATTTTATTATTAAGATAAATATTTGTTTGTTTCCTTTAATAACTTAGTATTGTTCAGAGAAGAAAATGACCAGCTATCTATGTTGATATTCTAGGTCTTAAAGTTTTCCAAAACTAAATTTGTTTCTATTTCATTATAACAGCACACTGTGGATACACAAACTGACACTGAGCCTATAAAATAATTTTAGTAAATATGGTTCATTGACTTGGCTAGGTTTTTCCACTGGAATCTGAGGCAAGGAGTTCTGGGAGACATAAATTAGTTGAAGGAAGCAGACACATTCAGAGTAAACCATATGAAACACAGAAGAGCTCTCCATCTGAGCTGTCAATCTTCAAGAGGTCAGGGAGTGCAAAGATCTAAAATGAGACATGGAGAAATGAACCTAGAGAAATGGGTGGAAATCCTTGTCTTCCAGTCTATATGTCCATCTCCTTCTTTTATTAAATGTAAACCTGTCCTAGTTTCAGTATCCGAATTTATTTTGGTATAAATCAACTCATGTGGAGTTGAGGACAGGAGAGGATTACACAGCATGGCACATTATAAACAAAGAATAGATAATAAAAGATGATGGAGAGCTTAAGGGAAGAGGCAATTTTAATTTAAATACAGAGAAAAGATTAAGAGGAGAGGCAAAACCTAAAGTTCCCATGATTTAGCTCACATCTTAATTTTCCTACAAAATATCAGCTAATATTTATTGCTCTGAACATTTTTATATACTTTCACATTTACAATATTAATATGTATTAAGCCTGGATCCTTGTAGTACAAACAAGACACAAGTCATTGGTGGCATACAAGACATATATCTATCACTACCCTTACTGACTTTGTCATTTATCCTTAAAACCAACCTTCTAAATCCACTTTTTATATCTATACATGTTTGATCCATTTTTCATAGAACTCTAACGTTGTAAGGAAGTCCCTGCTGCCTTCCTTGATGTCTTATGTAACCATCTCAAACACTTCTCCCTTCCAAAATTTGCTAAACTACAAATGCCCTGTTTTTCCACCTTGTAGGCCTTTGCTTAATTTGTCGTTCACCTATCTATTCCTTATTTTAAGTTAATTTCTCTTTAACATTTTTAATTCATCTTATCTGTCCCAATTCATGACTAGAAAAGACACTTAGAAGCTACAGACCCCTCACTTGTTTCCACAAGGTCCCACAAGCCAGGATGAAACTACCTCTCCGATTTTATTATGCACCTGTTGTCTTCCCACTGGGTCATGTACTTGCACACAGGCATGTTACACTGTCAGAGTGTCTATAGAAAGGAATGCTGCCTAGGTCCAGGTTTTATCACCAGAATCTGTGGTTCATAGTACCAAGAGACAGAAATTAGTTTGTTGGACCCTGAAGTACAATCACCGAGGAGGAGTCATCCCAAGAGACCACTCTCACACCACAGTTGATGTAAAAGCATGAGGATTTTTATTCTGTCACAACAGGATCCATCCACCTTGAAAGGTGAAGGACCTTGAATAGCTGTCACAGTCTATTTTTATAGGAATAGAAGGGGAAATGGGGGGGGAATCCGGGAGTTATTTCTCAATTATTGATTGGCTTATTCAAAGGGCTACTGGACTGAGCCAGGGCAGGAGAGTGGTTGCCAGATCAGGCGGGGTAAGGGGAACATCTGTGGGTCATTCTAACCCCTTTTCAGGGACTGAGTCAACATGTCAGAAACTGAGTCAAAACATCTGTGAGTTACCTTGTCCCATTACCTTGAGCTCTATTTGGAGAACATCCACAAGGACACAGGGAGATGGAAAATCCCCAACATTTCAATACGTGCATGTGTAGTTGTTAGGTCATTAGTTCCCAGGGGAGGGGGAAACACTAAGGCTGAGAGGGCCTCAGTCATGGCCTCAAAGTTGTCAGAAATGGCTTCAGAGTTATCCCAGAGTTTTACATTTCCTCCTCGTATTTGGCCGAATCCCAATCCTGGGATTCTTAGAGATCTCTCTTAAGTTGATAGAGGGTACCACGTACCAGTTTCCTGTTATCCTGGGACTAGGGAGGATTAGGTTACACAGGTGTTGATATCAAGGGGGGTGGAGCCCCCAGACATAGGCTTTTTAAGGTATAACTATAAAGAGACACTTTGAAGCTGCTTTGGCATGTGTGCAAGGACTTTTATTCCCTCCCATTCTGCTAAGTCAGCTTTCTCCTTGTTCTTAGAGCAAGACCACTGTTTCTGATTTAGGCCATCTTTATCAGCCTGTACCAGGTGGCTGGCTGAGCTGAGCTAAGTGACTTTGTGCTCGGAATCTCCCGGGTGGGAAGGGGAAGGCCACTATCTTCCTGGGGAAACATTTTGCTAGGAAATTCCATCTTGCCTCTTTGAGAATAAGGGGTTGGGGTCCTACATTTCCCCACTACTCTTGGTCCTAAGGGTCAGCTCAATCATGAGCTGGCTTTGCTAACTTTGGCCAAATTGTCTCTTACAATTACAGAGTCTTTTTATGTTTTTTTTCTTTTGACTTAGCATTGTAACCAGGGATAATTGGATGATGTATTCTTTTAACTGCTTTCAGCTGACTTTGGGGTGTCATTGTCAAGGGTTAACAAAGGTGAAATGCTAGTCAAAAAGAGAAAATTTTAGGAATATTTGGTTTGTTGACTTTGTTTAAGAGCCAGGGAGCATTTATGTCAGCTAGACTGGTCCACATCAGTTTATGGCAAGTTCACAGCACACAGTCATTTGGAGCAGGTTGTAGTCAGCAGTTGATGCTTGTTTGTGTCTGCCAGCCAAGAGGCATGAAGGCCTGCTAGTTGGGGTTTCTCTCCTGCCCGGTCCCCCAGCCATTTAGTCCCAGAGAAAATCACACAGAGAGTCTATGTTAGGTTATAAACTGATTGGCCCATTACCTCAGGTTTCGTACTAGCTCTTATAGCTTATATTAACCCATTATCCTTCTATGTTAGCCACATGGCTCAGTATCTTTCTCAGTGGGGCAGGTCACATCCTGCTTCTTCAGTGGTCTGTGCAGGAATGGCAAGAGAGCTTCCTGCTTCCTGGAATTCTCCTATTCTTCTTGCTCCACCTCGACTTCCTGTCTGGTTGTCCCACCTATACATCCTGGCTAATGGCCAATCAGTGTTTATTTAAATCATGATTGACAGAATACAGACAATTCTCCCGCACCAGAAACCTGTTGAGACAAATTTAAACTAGGAACAGAAGTTAATACATTTGAAACTTTTAGGCCCATATTAAAATTTATATTAAAGAAATAGCAAATAACAGATATCTATAAAACAGTAAAAATAGACTCATACCTTTGAGTCCCAGCAAAAACACAGAAGATCCTGAGCTTGTAACCCAAACAGTATGTAGTCATTGTTTTATTGTTTATTAGAACTATCTTAAATTACTTTTTAGACCTTTAATGTTTATGAACTTTTATATCCTCAGACCTTTATATACAATGAGCTAACAAGCTGGCTGTAGCTTTGTGTAAGGCTTTGGATATGATTTTTTGCTCTTAAACTGATATTATAGCTGGCCTAGTGATTAATATCCTTAGAAGGATAAATAAATTATACTTGCATAAGACAAAACAGAAAGATGACAGAGACCAGTCAATATACAGTCATAACCAGGTCTGCATAGCGAGACAGAAGTATCAGAACAGTAGGCTTTACCAGACCCATAAGGGGATTGTGATTTTAGATTCTCCTGGTATATGAGTGAAGGAGATGAAGTCTCTTTTACTAGTCCCCCTCTGGGAGGCACTGGTATTGGTTTCATATCCCCAGGCAACATAATAAAGTATTTAAGCCCTCTCCCCATGGACAAATATACTAGTCAGAATGTCTACATGCAGGATAAGAGTCCTGGGGAGTTCATTAAGTATTCTCCCAAGAGTCCTTTGCTCAGCTTTAGAGAATTTTGGGTACACTGAAGCTTCCATTGGGAGGATCCCAGGTCACCACTGAATCACCAACCTGGAGTGGAAGCCAGATCTCCAGGTGTCTGGGCTGGTAGGCAGCAGCCAGGGTTCTCTAAGCCTGGGCTTGGATGATCTGGAGGGCCTTCAAGTGGACAGATAACAGTCTGGGAAGAACAGCATCAGGATTATGTATCTCATCCACCTTAGTAAGCAGTGGCAGCCTTCACACAGTATCTCATAAGGAGGGAGTTTAAATTGTCCTGGGGTGTTTCAAACCCAGAACAGTACAGAGTGGGGGGGGTCTGTCCAGTCATTTTCACGTATCTCTAGGGCCAATTTTGTTAGGATCTCTTTTAGGGTTTTATTTATCCTTTCTATCTGACCTGAGCTCTGGGGCTGGTAAGCACAATGTAATTTCCAATTGATCCCCAGTTGGGTGGCCAGTCCCTGACTTAGCTGGCAACAAAGGCAGGTCCTGATTACCTTGCGCATCCCAAACCTCAGGAAGATTTTTTTCTATGATCTTCTTAGCCACCACATTGGTTGTCTCAGTCTTCTTCTGGGGTGTGCTCAGCTTCTGTATGTCCCGGATATTGTCCAGCAGGCCAGACATGAAGGTCTCAGTGGGTTTGCCAGCTGCCAGGGCTATGTGTATGCTCGGGCCCCTCTCTGCACCACCGCCTCCTGGACACCCACTGGCTGGCTCCAGTTAGCTCATGGGCTCTGCTCTGCTTTCTCTAAGGCAAGGGCGGTGGTGGGGGTGCCCAGGGGCAGCTTCATGTGGAGCCCCCAGGCTTGTAAGGCTGCAGGGTGCATGCCTAGTGACCAAGGCAGCTGTTGGGTTGGTTGTGACAGGGGGCCTTCCCTGGTGAGGAGGGTGTGGCAGAAGTAGAAACCAAGCAGCCTGTGTCTCCTGCAGAGCTCGAGAATAGCAGGGGGAGCAAAAATTCCTCATTCGGTCAACAAAAGGCTTTGATTGCCATTGGCCTGATTTCCCAATGGTTGTTTTAACACAGAGTGCTCAGCCCTTGTGTCCACTAGAAAATTTATAGGCGTGCTCCACAGTCAAATGCTCTAGATGCAGGGAGGCGGTCCAAGTCCCATCTCTTCCCCCATCCACGGCCCCGGCACTGCCAGCCTCTGCCCCTCAATTCTTCTCAGTGGCTGCTCAGGAAGTGTCCATGCTGTGCCCTGAGCCAGAAGCCCTGTCAGCGGCTGTAGGGTTAGCCTTTCCTCACTGCCTTTCTTCTTTTGTCACTTGGCCCAGGTGGTGATGGTGGCAGCACAAGCCCACTTTCAGCCAGGTCGGGGGTTGTTCTGTGTGAGGCATGCCATCTGCATAGCCGCTGTCTTCATTCATTTTTCGTCTTTTGTTGCCCAGGCTCCTATCTGTCTGAATCCTGTCTTTCCTTTTTCTCTTACCATTATTGTCAAAATCCTAGTCAAATTTCTTTCTTGTCTTTGATCCCTCCAGTTTTCTTTCTTCTGCCTCCCACCTTTTCTTTCCTTTGCCTCCCGCCCCTCTCTCTCTTTCACTTCACTTTCTCCATCTCTCATTTATGAAATACTTTCTTTGTCTCCCCAACCAAATCTTGTGAGGTATAATTCTTGCAACCTATCTACTTGCTGTAACTTTCTCCTTATATCTGATGCTGACTGTCCTATGAAGGCCATGGCTACCACTGCCTGCTGACCTTCAAAGGGAGTAAAATGCCTGTAAACCTCCACTAAGCATTAAAGAAATACAAATGGTGGTTCAACTGGCCGCTAGGGAACCTCTCTTACATCAGCCAAATTAATGGGGTGCCTTGCAACCCCTCTGAGACCTGCCACAAGAGAGCACAGCATTTGACTGTCAGCTGCCCCTACCTGCTGCTGTATTGAAATTCTAAGTGGGCTAGTGGGTAGTCATAAGAGGTTCTATGAGTCCGGTCAGAAGCTGAGGTTCTGAGTGAAGGGGAAGTGCTTGGGAGGTCCCTTCCCTGTCCCCATGTAGACTCAGGGCTAGGGGCCTGACCAGCGGGCTCCTCGGGAACAGGTGTGGGAAGTGCTTCCTCTAAGGAGGAGGAAGGAGAAGGTCATTCTGGGTATCAGGAAGAACCAGAGGTGCCTCTGAGGGTCTTGGTTTCATTCATTCCTGTACAGGAAAGAGAGAAGAGTAGACAAAGGGCTCCGAGGAGGAGGGACAGATGGGGCAGCTGCTGTTGCAGCCACTTTCGGAATCAGGGGAGCTGATGATGGCCATGGGGCCAGTACCAGGCTCTGAGTTCCTGCAGGTGGCTACGTGTTGTTCCATTTTATCAAAGACAAACTGACACAAAATCGAAAATACAAAAAGACAGACACAGACTCAAATCCAAAAGCCGCATGGTACAAACCCAAAAGTACAGATGGAGGTAGATCATGCCTTCTGGGGACTAGGGTGACCTGGTCGCCCCTCCCTCAAAAATGCCCATGGAGTGTCCTCCTGGGCTCCTGGTGCAGGGTTTTCAAGACATGTCTGCCTCACTGTCTGATTCCATTCAGATACAGGTCCTATGTAGGCACAATCTCTCAGATTACTGATGGACATAAATCACAATAACAAAAACAGACAGGACAGACAAACATTAAAGCGAGCTCATTCGTACCTCCAATTGGGTTCAGAATGAGTCTGGAGGTGACTCAGTTTCCTGGGCAATGCACCAAATGTTGGACCCTGAAGTCCAATCACCAAGGAGGCATTGTCCCAAGAGACCACTCTCACACTGTGGTTGATGTAAAAGCATGAGGATTTTTATTCTGTCATGACAGGGTCCATCCACCTTGAAAGGTGAAGGACTTTGAATAGTTGTCACAGTCTATTTTTATAGGAATAGAAGGGGAAATGGGGGGGGGGGAACCCGGGAGTTATTTCTCAATTATTGATTGGCTTATTCAAAGGGCTACTGGACTGAGCCAGGGCAGGAGAGTGGTTGCCAGATCAGGCAGGGTAAGGGGAACATCTGTGGGTCAATCTAACCCCATTTCAGGGACTGAGTCAACACATCAGAAACTGAGTCAAAACATCTGTGGGTTACCTTGCCTCAATTTCAATAACTGAGCTCTATTTGAAGAATATCCACAAGGACACACAGAGTTGGAAAATCCCCAACATTTCAATACGTGCATGTGTAGTTTTTAGGTCCTTGGTTCCCAGGGGAGGGGGAAAGCACTAAGGCTGAGAGGGCCTCAGACATGGCCTCAGAGTTGTCAGAAATGGCTTCAGAGTTATCCTAGAGTTTTACAAATTGAAAGAAAAAGGTATATTCAATGTTATTGCTGAGGAAAATAGACTTGACATTCCATATGATGTGTTAATTTTGAGAGATCAGAGACCACAAAGAATGTGTATGGGACACAAGGGGTTATGTTAGGATAATTATTCATTTCTCTTCAAAGCACAGAAAATACAGACAAGAGTAACAAAAGCAATAGACTTTCAACTGTCTACAGTGTTCTTACGCAGATACCTAAGATACTACTGAAGGTCTCTGATCATCACAGGAAATCTGCAGTGACCTTGGGCTACAGAAGAGAGCACTTGACCACTTGATGGCAATTATCCAGATTGGCAGGTTTGAGAAATCACTAGATGGAAACCAGGTTACTGTCCTCAGGCAGTAGGAACTTCAGAAATCCTTGGATGACTCCCACTGACACAGTGATCAGAACACATCTTGACAAAGGCTGCTTCACCATTTCAGCCTGTTTCCCCCACCCCTCCCCAATTCCTCCTCCACTTCAACACCAACTTATTGCAATCCCCTCATTACCTGTTTTCACTCCAGTGTGCCACAGTGTTAAATCTTCTTTCACTTCCATCACTTGTCTTTTCAATTGGTTTATTAGCATCGGTAGTTAAACCCTCTGATAGGGATGCTGAAGCCAGTTGTAAATATTGTTAACTGACTCCTGTCATCCTTAATTTTAATCACCTTTCACAAATTTTTCAATTGTTTCTTTATTTACTTAATTTCTTACGTATTTTCTATCTTTGTATTGTACAACAGATGGTGTGCCTATGGCTTTTCAAATAACCAAGGCTAAGCTAGATATGATTTCTGCCCTCTTGGGGTTGTAATGGGATGCATGATTGTAGTGGAAGAAGAAAGAGAGATAAACACTGGCACATGTTAAGAGATTACAGCACAGTCAGATAGAAAGGGGAGAGAGTGAATCCTCAGACAAACTGAACAAGAAGTCTGAGGAGATGAGGGGTGAGTTGAGGTTTTGAGAAAATGAGCCAGGAGAAAAATCACTGAACTAGATGAGACTGAAGAAAAGGGATTTTTCCTTCTGGTTCTCTCTAATTGATGCAGCCTGTGCCTGGGGAATATCTTCCTTCCCTTCATTTTTGAAGATAATAGTGACAACTCAACTTCTGTTACTAACTCCAGGTATCTTTTCTATCTCTGGTGGCTCCTCCAATTCCTCACCCACACCTTTTTAATTAGTTACTTTGTAAATAAAATTTTGTCAAATTATCCTAATTTGACTGTGCCATCTGTTTCCTGCTGATTCCCTGATGGATGTAGTAATTTGTACCAAAAAGACTTTAGGAAAGAGGCCATCAGTATTGCACTGTGGAAACGTGTTAGTCACAGATTTGAGTATTTCAAGACAACTGCCTTGTGGGATGAGATAGAAGATGAATATACCACTCAAGGAGGAGAAGTGATCTTTGGGCTGTGATAGCATCGTGATCACTCCAAACACTGCTGCAGACAGTGGCAAATGATATGCAGATAGAGGCAGAGCACTGGACATCAGATGGTTCTGTTGTTTAGTTGATATCACTACAGTGATGGTTATAGAATCTCTTTGTTCTCATAATGCTGTTCTAACTTGTTTTCGTTGTTGTGATAATAACATTCTGACCAGAAGCAACTTAGGGAGAATTGAGTTTGTGTGGCTTATGCTTCTGGGTCCTAGTCCATCACTGAGAGAAGCCAAAAGTGGTGGGAGACTCAAGTCAAGAACTCAGAGACAGCAATCATGGAAGAACATTATGTGTGTGTTCCTTCTCTGTCTTTCTCACAGGCTCACCTAGGATTCTTATACAGCCTAGAAACATGTATCTAGTCAATGTCCTGCCTGGCAAGTATCAGTTGTCCAGTCAGTGGTACTACCCAGAGTAGGATAAGCCCTACTCCATCATCATAATCTAAAGAGGCGTTTAGAGACTGTATGTGGGAGTAGATTCAATGAATGTTATATACCAAGGGAGAGAGAACACAAAATTCAAGGGATCAAACCCAATCAATATTGAGCTAAGAACAAAACCACTGAGAACCTGAGTATGGCACTTGTTGTAGATTATTAAAGATGTGTTACATTCTTTCATGCTGTAGACTATTTGTTTAATGATGCATAGATGTGTTGAATTATTTTATCTATATTTATTTATCTCAATAAAGTTGTATTACTTTTTTATCTAAAACACCCAATTGATCTAATAAAGAACTGAACAGCCAATAATTAGACAGGAGACAGAAAAGTGGGGCTGTCAGGCAGAGAAAATACAAAAAGAGAAGAGAAAAAGTGGAAGGAGGGAGAAAATAAGGAGAAGATGCCAGCTACTAAGCATCCAGCCACACAGCCAGGCAGTTAAGAGTCAATCATGATATAAGAAGGAAAGTGAGATATATAGAACAGAGAAAGGTAAAAGCCTAGAGGTAAAAGGTAGATGGGATAATTTAAGGTAAGAAAAGCTGTCAAGAAACAAGGCAAGTTAAGGCCAGTTATTCATAAGTAAGAATAAGTCTCTGTGCATTTATTTGGGACGTGGTGGCACCCAAACAAGTAAAGAGTCAAAACAAACAACTACAGATACTAGGTTAAGTAACAGAGGTTATTTTACTTCTTTTTCTGTAGCTGTGATGAAATATTAACCAAGAACATCATGGAGAGGGAAGGGTTTATTTGGCTTGTACTTCCAGGTCACAGCCCAACATTCGGGGAAGTTGAGGTATAAACTTCAGTGCAGGAAATCAAGCATGCTTTCTTGATATGCCATGAGGCATTTACTTGAGTGGGAAACTCAGTCATAGCCAAGGAATACAGCAGTCACAATGGAGGATGGAGCCACAACTGAGAAAATGTCTCCATAAAATTGGGCTGTCAGCAAGCCTGTAGGATGTTTTTAAAGTTGGTTGTTTTTAAAGTTGGTGATTAATGGGGGAGAGCCCAACACATTATAGATGGTGCCATCCATGGGCTGGTGGTCCTGGGTTATGTAAGAAAGCAGGCTGAGTAAGCCATGAACAGCAAGCCAGTATACAGCATCCATCCGTAGTCTCTGTATCAACTCATGTTTCCGGGTTCCTGTTCTGTTTGAATTTCTGTCCTGTCCTTCTTCAATGATGAACAGTGATATGGAAGTGTTAAATAAACAAACCTTTTCCTTCTTAAGTTGCTTTGGTCATGATGTTTCATCATAGTAGTTGTAATCAAAATTAAGACACTTGGGTAGATACTTTAGCCCTTACCAAAGTATCAGAATTAACTTTTTGAAGTCTCTTTGATAATAGAAGTTCCTTCCATGAATGTCAGAAGATAGACTCACATTCTTCTGAACATCACAGTCATGACCCAGAACTATATCTCCTTGTTATAGCATATCACAGAGTGATACCGCTCACCTAGGTCTCCCCCAAATCATCATGTAGGTCCAAATATTTATCATGTAATTTCCATGGTGAAACTGATTCAAAGCAGGAACAATCACTTTTGACCCTTCATTATTCATATGTTAGAAATGGACAGAAACTCTGACACAGCATGTTGGTGAAGTTCCAGGTAATGAAAGCAGAAATGTAAAATGCCCCTCTCCTAGAGAGACCGATGCTTTGTATCTTGAACTGTTTCAGAGAAAGACAAAGCCTCATAGATCTCTTAGGGTTTAGAGAATGAATCAGATGGAGAGGAGCCCCATGGCTTGGCAGCCCTATGGATGCTGAGATGTCTGTAGCAGTGAGGAATGTTGAGAGAGAGTATGTGAGAGGTGAAAGAACACTGTAAAATCAGAACTGACCCTGACAGTTTTCCATCATATTACAGCATTCTCTGAAAATAAACCCTGACACTGGCCCTCCAACCACCTGAAGTAAGATAGCAAGTTACCCCAGTGCTCAAATGAATATCATGGAGTTTACAGATCTTTGAATTCATTGTGCCCAATAACATTTCATGAACATGAAATAGAATGAATGAACACACATACATACAAAGTGGGAAAGGGGTCAAGACGGATAAGTGGAATGGATATATTCTGAAGCCCTGAGGGAGAAGCCATCCATTCAGGTTTCTACAATATCTTCACAGTTCCCAAAGTCTGCCTAGAGGCTTTCAGCAGCTGGGGCTATTTTTGGAAGTGCTAGAAACTTGATGTTGTAGGTGTAACTGCAACATGAATATGGCTGAAAGCATTGTTAGGGCCTGTATCTAATTCTATGTCTCTCCCTCCTTTTTCTGCCTCCTTTATCTCTCTCCCTCCTTCATCTCTTCCTCTTACCTTCTTTCCTCTCTTATCTTCCTTCTTTACTGTTCCTCTCTCTCTCTCTTCCCCTCTTTTCTCCCCACTATACTTTGCCTTTCTCTTCTATCACTCATCCCTCTATACTCTCTCTTTCTTTCCCATCCACCATGAGGTTAAGTTACTTTGGGTGATTACATTCCCCCTGCCATGATGCACAACTTCACCATACACTGCACAGAGGGAATGAAGTCAATTAATCCCATAGACTGTTTTCCAGGTGTTTTGTCATAGAATCAAAATATCTTCCTCAGTTTCCATGCTCCTGGTACTTTCCAACAATCTCTCTTTCCTTGACTAGCAGAGGCATCATACTGTGTTCTGTCCCATCACTCCACTATTCTATATCACTGGAGAATGTGCATTTCTGTCACTTAAGGATATTACCATAAGACAGAATCTGCTACAGCTCAAGGTGATCTCATCTTGATATTTAGCTAACAACACTTTTTAGCATCCCATTGAAAAATGAAGGCACATTCAGATGTTTTAACTCTCTGTGAATTTTGAGGGCCCCCATACTCAACCAGAACATATTTTTGTGACAAATACACTCAAAGGTTTACATTCTTTGGATTCTCTGGTATCATATACATTCTTATTTAGAAATGTCTGATGTGTAATGTTAAAGCCTTTCTTTTTAATTAGACGGAAAAGGAAACATGGTGTGAGATATCCTTCTGTATATGTGTTGCTTTTGTTGGCTAATGAATAAAGCTGTTTTGGCCACTAACTTATCAGGGTAAAGCCAGGCTGGAAATCTGAACAAAAATACAGAGAAAGAGTAGGCAAAGTCAAGGAGATGCCATGTAACTGCCAAAAGAGAATGATGCCTATTGGTAGGCCACAGCCTTGTGATGATACACAGGTTAACAGAAATTGGTTAATTTAAGAGCAAGAGCTATCTAGAAACATGTCTGAGACATTGACCAAACAGAACTGTAATTAGTATAGTTTCTGTGTGATTATTTGGGTCTCAGAAACGGGGAAACCAACATGCAGGATCCATGTACATAATGGCACCAATTTGAGGCAACTATATCCATGTAAAACCTGAGAGAGTTTGGAAAGGAATTCTAGACACAAAAGAACAGAGTTAAGCACGGCTTCTAGGTAGCAACATTTCCTCAGGTGGTCTCTGTTTGTTAGAGGCAAACAGAGGCACAGCTCCTTTCAAAGGAATCTTCCTGACTCAGTGTTAGCTGCAAAATTTTGCACAGCTTCTTTAACATCTGACTTCCTGGTTCATACTGGAAGAATGAACTTTGGCTCTTTCAGGAGGTCCTACAACTAAATGGTGTCTTTGAGCAGTGTGTTACAACTTGCTTAATGGTGACATATAGACCCACTGCAACCCTGGAGCTGGAGCAGTGTGCATGGCTCACAGAGTTTGTGAACATGCCTCCACCATGCTGGACTGGGAAGAATCAACAGACAGGGCTACAGAGTTGACCCTAACTATGCCCATTTAGCATTTTTAAAAGAAGGTGCTCTGGGTCAGAAAATGATTACAGATACTCAATAAAGACAGATTCAGATAAAAAAAAAGACCTCAAATTGGGTCACAGTGTTGGATAAATGTACATAGGCTTGGGAAACAGAAGAAAAAGAGTATAGACAGTTATAAAAAAAGGTTTCAAAAATAAAACAAGGTCTTTAAAGAGACAGTAAAAGTAATATAAAAGAGTACAGAGATAGATAAAAGATTTAAAGAAAAATAAATCACATAAAAATGGAATATGCACAAAGAGTCTGATTATGATATTATTGTGCTCTCTTTGAATTTTTTGACTCAGAGAGATATTTGTCCCTGTTGGCAGTTAAGTCAATCAAACATACATATTTTAAATGTATCTTGACTTCAAAATTTGGGTTTAAGGATAGGTTACTTTGGAAAAGAGGTGCTACTTTTGATCCACAGAAAATGAGAACCTGTGGAGTCCTTCAAGACTAATGTGGTTTGATGAAACAAGACCCCTAAAAGGTCTCTGTGAACCCTAAAAATATTTTGCCCAACAAACAGCAGGAAGCAGTTTGGAGAAAGCAACACCTGAATTCTCAAAATGTTTGTTTATAAATGTTTGTTTTTGTTTAAAGAAGAATGTGATATAGAGATGAATTTTGCACTGACATGGATATTGGTATATTGACACAATTTTAAGGTCGATTTTGTTACATTGTGTATATGTGCTTCTACTCTTGTTTAAGGTATTGTGTTTGTGAAGTTCTTTTAAAAATATAATGTATAATTAAAAATACAGGTTAATAGATTTATAATAATCAAACTTTTAGTTATGTTAGTTAGGTTTTCTAGATGTACAGAGATATATTTCAGATGGATAAGTATTCTTTAAACCTTTCAAAGACATACAGAATATGGCATTTTAAATGTTTTAAGAACTTAGAGTTTTCTCAACAGTGAGACATGCCTGCTCCTGGCAGTACCAACTACTTCAAGAGGAAGATGGGCATCAAAGAATAACCTTATGGAGTTTGCTAGCCATTTGGGGAAGAAAATGCTCTTTTCTGGGCTGCTTGATGGTATGCTATATGAACTGGACATGCAGGACCCACGAAAAGGACTGCTAAAATTACCTAAAGGTGAGACAGTTCTTCAGGGTTCCTGCTTAATGAAAGAGTCTGCCAGACATTCTATAAGACACAGAAGAAAGTGATTGACAAACTGCCAATACAAGTGAAACAGCATTTCAAATTTCCTGTTTCATGAAAAAGTCTGCCAAATACTGAATGAATATGCCTTCTGTATGTCTTCCTTTTTGTTTGTATGTGTTGGTTTATGCAATGCATGTGTGTTCATATGTCTGTGGAGAAAATATATCATAGTCAGTTACCTCCCTCCACTGCTCTCCACTTTATTTTATGACACAAGGTTTCTTTCTGAAACTAGAGCTTACCAATAGTTTAGATAGACTGGTGAGTAAGCCCTAGGAACCTTCCTTTAATGTGCAGACACACACACACAGTAACACACCTGCCTCAATCAAACACCTGGTTTACAGATGACTTTTAGAAGTTAGGATTGGGGATCCAAACTCAGGTCTCCTTGCTCCTGGAAGAAATACTTCACCACTTAAGCTATCTCTCAGCCCCTAACTAGATGGAGCCTTATTTTTCTCTGTGGCCTTGGATTAAGTGTGGTTGAGGTCTAATGCTTAAGAGAAGAATATTACCTGGGGCTACACAAATCATTCAGTGACCTATAAAATTCACATCTTCACTATTTCTTCATACTTTTGACTCTGCACCAATATTTAGAAAGGAATCACTGCCCTTGTGATTAATTCCAATTTGTGGTGAACAGTTGGAATTACAGAGCATTCTGTGCATTCTAGGAGGACTCTCTAGGGAACCTCTCATTCCCACATCCCACAGTCACAAGCATTAGAATAGAGAAAATAGGACTCAATAATAAAGACCCTATTGAAGTGCTGATTTCAGTCAGCTGATGCATTAGCAGAAAGTTTGGGAAACTTCAATTTGGAGGTAGAAAAAGAAAATTCTACTTCTCAATTTAGATAATCAAATACAGGACAGAGAATAATAGCAATCATGTGTCCTGTAGTTGAATTATGTTCTTTTCCCATTTTCATTATGTGAAAAACACTAGATATGATGAACAGCTTAGAAGTCATGTGAATTAATTGGAATTACCACCTAGTAATGTGACTTTATTGGACTGTGTTCTTGTTAAAAAGTGTCAACTCCCTTTAAAATATAGTAAATAAAATACACAGAGGATTCCCATCCTCCCATTACTTCCTCTGTATCTGTTCTGTGCTCTCTCTAGTTTCCCAGCTCGCATGCAGGGAGACATCTGCTCTTACATTTCCTCTGATCCCAACTACACCAACAGTTCTCATTATTGTGCTTCTGAAGGGGAATTCATACCAGTACACAGGTCAAGTGCATAGGTAGTCAGGGTGTTTTTTAGCAGGCATGCAAGGAAGAACAAAGCATCCACAACAGCGGAGAAGTGGGCTAAGTGTCAATGGCAAGTCTACCACTAGCATCTTGACTTTTGAGTCTTGATTGCCATATCCCCCTTTTGCCTCCACTTGCTTTGTGCTGTCCTTCCTGGTATAGGAAGTGGTTCCTTAATATCCACCCTTACTCACAATTCAGTCTATTACAACTATACTCACTAGATAAAGGGATGTGTATCAATGTCCATAAAGTTGAAAAGTTAAAAAGGAAAAGTGCAATGGTGTGCCTATGATTCATTTATGCCCCCAGGGACCAGCTGGAGCCTACCATGAGGTGGCTTGTTGTTTTTGTCCTAGAGCCCTGTTCTTTCTCTGTCTAATTAGCTTGGCTATCTCATACCTGATCTGAAAGCCTCCTTATTTATCTTCCCTGGTGTTCACTTTAACCCTAACATCCTAAATGAACTTCAGAACTGTCCTGTACAGATTACATCAATGACCTCCTGTGCAGTCTAATTTCCAACAGTACTCAGAAAAAGGGGAAACTGGCTGGAAATCAGAGTGAGGGATTTAAGGTCAGGATTCTTGTTCTCCTCCACGAGGTTGCTTTAAGGTGATTCTGTTCATTGACATTACTCTTTCTCAAGATCCACACTGTATGGTTCTCTCTCCTTCCCATTTCTAGTGACTCTTCTATTAGCTGTCTGTGTTAGAAACTGTGTGTGAGCTGCACTGGTCTGCTTGGCCCTGTGGTTCCTCCATCTCTGCTGTACTATCCTGTGTGGTACACCCACACACATTTATAATTAATCCCTTTTATATGTTAATTTGATATATGTTAATTTGATTCTGTCTTCTGTTTCCTGTTAAGACTGACAAATCGAGTTATGCTACATAGTAGACACTGTTGGGACTTAGACTAATGACAAGACTAATGGGCTGGGAATTCTGCTGCTCTTTTTGAGGTAATGTTTTTGGCTTCCAACAGCTTCATCTGCTCCCTTAATAGCATCTTGGTGACAACAAACAGGGTCTTGGCAATCCTTGCAGTTAAATCTTATGATTAAATCATTTTTATAGGAAACAAATGGGACTCCTTCTGTTAAAAGTAAACAGAAAATTTAAAAGGCAGAGGTTAGTAGTAGGAAGAGAAATTGCAAAGTGATGGAACCTTGGAGTAGGTGAAAAGTATTGGTAGAATATAATGCTAGCAATGAGAGGATTTATTAGCACCCTGAAATATGAAAGTTAGTGTGTGAGTTACTTTTCTTGTGATTGTGATAAGATGCTTGACAACCCCAGGAAGAAAGGGTTTATTCAGGCTCACTGTTTGAGGGCAGTGTCTGTCACTGTGGGAAAGGCATGGTGACAAAAGTGTGAGGCATCTAGTCACATTGTGTGTACAGTGAGCAAGAGAGAGTCAATGCTGATGCTCGGACCACTTCCTCCTTTTTATTCAGTCAGGGCCCCAGCCCACGTGATGGTGCAACCACCATTTAGGGTAGATCTTCCTGTTTCAGTTAAGCATTTTCTTTACTATCCTTATAAGCATATTCAAAGGTGTGCTTGCTTTCATGATGATTTTAAGTCTGGTTAGATTGATGATCAAGAATAACCATGACAGTTGGAGACACATCAGAGAGGCCTGTCACTTCTCAAGAAACTGAAGCAGAATTAAAGTGGCAGTTCAGACAATTGCTGTTGTTCTGATTTTCCTTCCTGTCTTAGAGCATTGGTTTGGTTGTCATGGCACGAGTATACATATACCAATTATTTACCATAAGTACTGAAATAGGTGTGGATGCCTTTTGGAGTCAACATACAGAGTTTGTCTAGTTAAATGATCCAAAAACCAAACATTCCTTTGGCTCCCAGAAATGATTGTCTACCTACCTTGTAGGAGTCTATCTTTCCATACTAAAACCAGAAAAGTCAGATCACATTATATATTTGAAACACAGTAGAAGTCCTATGTTGTGACCTGGGATTCTCAGGCTTAAAACTTCATTAAATGAACTGTATAGGCATTTGAAGCCACTCTCTCATTCATGAACACATCTTCTCTTACAAAGGGGAGGCTCAAAGATAGGAAATTGAGCAAAGTTTTCAGGTGAACTGCAGTGCAGGCTGATGACAAATGGCCACACCAGAGTTTCAGTGACATCTCTAAAGAGCACATGCCTAAGAGTGGGATGGAATCAAAACTAGTGAGACCTTGACGAACCCGAAAATCATCTTGTGAACACTTCAGTTCCTGACTGGATAGATACAATCTCAGAATAGAATGCAGAACTCAGGTATAGACCTGAAATATATAAGGCATATGAGAAGGGTCCCTGAATTCCAGTGAGCAATGATGGATGTTTTAAATAAAAGAGAATAGAACCATCCATTAAAAACCTGAGAATAATGAATGCAGTGGTCACAGAGTTGGCTTTGGGATTGAGAATGGGTATTGCTCTAGGATAAGTGCTCTTGGTGAGTTACCTGCACTCACAAGGTGTAGTGCATGACTGCCTATAATTCTGTTCCAGAGAATTCAATGCCCTCCTCTGGTCTCCATAGCACTACACTTGCATGCACAAACCCAAATACATACATAAATAAAAAGTAAAATACATTTAAATGAATATTTATCCCTCACTAACTAAACCATATATAAAAGCTAACTTCAGACAATGTACTGACTTACATGCAAAAGAAAGAAAGAGAGAAAGACAGACAGAAAGAAAGAAAGAAAGAAAGAAAGAAAGAAAGAAAGAAAGAACGAACGAACATATCTCAAATAAAGTTTGGAAAAAAATATTTTCCTGACCTTGAATTAAGAGATTTATTAAACCAGACACTAATTACAAAGAGAAAATTGATAAATCAGATGACAACATAACAAATAACTCATCATTCATAAACACCATTAATAGAGTGTGAAAATAAAGCCTAAGTTTGAGGTACCTTCAAGACATGAGGAAAACACTTTGTGTACAGCATCAATTAAGGTCCTTACAAATAAAAAAGTAAATCAAATCTGACAAGCAAATAGAAAAATTAAAAAGCATGGCCATGCAAACTTAAACATGCAACAAACTAAGAATAGAGTTCAGGCATAATAGCAATGCAAAATTATGGGACACTGAAAACACCAAAAAGATGAGAGGACTGCTCAGTTGATAGAGTACTTGCCACATGAGCATAAGGAGAGAAGTTCAGATCCCCAGAACCCATGTAAATGCTAGATGGGTGTAGTGACCCACCTATACAATACCAGAGTTTAGGAAACAGAGAGGCAGTCCCTGGAACAAGGTGGCTTTCCAGACTAGTCATAGATCTGAGAAGGCTTTGAGTTCACTTGAAAGACCCTGACTCAATAAATAAGGTATGAGAGACTGAGGAAGACTGCCACTCTTAGTCTTGGGTCACCACATGCATATGCACACAAATAAGTTCACCCACACAGATATGTGCCCACATACTGCAAACTCCTATACACATACACATACGTCATATACATATGTGTCCTAATATAAAGAAAATTGCATACGACCATGAGCCATCACTAGCTACTTGTGTCAATGTGTAGGGGAAAAACTACAAAGAGAATTCTAAGAGAATTTTATTTTATTTTTTTTCACTTTTTAAATTTTTTCCATGATAGTTATTGAGCTCTACATTTTTCTCTGCTCTCCTCCCTGCCTCTCCCCTCCCCCCTTCAACCCTCCCCCAAGGTCCCCATGCTACCAATTTACTCAGGAGATCTTGTCTTTTTCTACTTTCTACTTCCCATGTAGATTAGATCTATGTAAGTCTCTCTTAGTGTCCTTATTGTTGTCTAAGTTCTCTGTGATTGTGGTTTGTAGGCTGGCTTTCTTTGCTTTATGTTTGAAAACCACCTATGAGTGAGTACATGTGATAATTATCTTTCTGTGTCTGGGTTACCTCACTCAAAATAATGTTTTCTAGTTCCATCCATTTTCCTGCAAAATTCAAGCTGTCGTTATTTTTTTCTTCTGTGTAGTACTCCACTGTGTAAATGTACCACATTTTTTTTTATCCATTCTTCAATCGAGGGGCATTTAGGTTGTTTCCAGGTTCTGGCTATGACAAGAAAAGCTTCTATAAACATAGTTGAGCACATATCCTTGTGGCATGATAGAGCATCCTTTGGATATATACCCAAAAGTGGTATTATTGGGTCTTGAGGAAGGTTGTTTCCTAATTTTCTGAGAAATCACCACACTGACATCCAAAGGGGTTATACCAGGTTGCATTCCCACCAGCAATGCAGAAGTGTTCCCTTTTCCCCACAACCTCTCCAGCATAAGTTGTCATCAATGTTTTTGATCTTGGCCATTCTTATAGGTGTTAGATGGAATCTCAGAGTTGTTTTGATTTGCATCTCTTTGATGACTAAGGATGTTGAACATTTCCTTAAGTGTCTTTCAAAATACTAAATAAAATACTAGCAAATAGAATCCAAGAACACATCAGAACCATCATCCACCATGACCAAGTCGGATTCATCCCACAGATGGAGGGATGGTTCAACATACAAAAATCTGTCAATGTAATCCACCATATAAACAAGCTGAAAAATAAAAACCACATGAGCATCTCATTAGATGCCGAAAAAGCATTTGACAAAATTCAACATCCCTTTATGATAAAGGTCTTGGAGACAGCAGGGATACAAGGAACATACCTAAACATAATTAAGGCAATATACAGCAAGCCAACAGCCAACATCAAACTAAATGGAGAGAAACTCCCAGCGATTCCACTGAAATTAGGAACAAGACAATGTTGTCCACTCTCTCCATACCTATTCAATATAGTTCTTGACGTCCTAGCTAGAACAATAAGACACCAAAGGGAGATCAAGGGGATACAAATTGGAAAAGAAGAAGTCAAACTCTCACTGTTTGCTGATGATAAGATAGTTTACATAAGTGATCCCAAAAATTCTACCAAGGAACTTCTACAACTCATAAACACTTTCAGAAATGTAGCAGGATACAAGATTAACTCAAAAAAAAAATCAGTAGCCCTCCTGTACACAGATGATAAGAGGGCTGAGAAAGAAATCAGAGAATCAACACCCTTCACAATAGCCACAAATAGCATAAAATATCTCAGAGTAACTCTAACCAAACAAGTAGAAGAGTTGTTTGACAAGAACTTTAAATCTTTGAAGAAAGAAATTGAAGAAGATACCAGAAAGTGGAAAGACCTCCCATGCTCTTGGGTAGGCAGAATTAATATAGTAAAAATGGCAATCTTGCCAAAAGCAATCTACAGATTCAACACAATGCCCATCAAAATCCCAGCAAAAATCTTCAAAGACCTTGAAAGAACGGTACTCAACTTCATTTGGGAAAGCAAAAAACCCAGGGTAGCCAAAACAATCCTGGGCAATAAAAGAACTGCTGGAGGCATCACAATGCCTGTCTTCAAAGTCTACTATAGAGCTATAGTACTGAAAACAGCCTGGTACTGGCCTAAGAACAGACAGGAGGACCAATGGAACCAAATAGAAGACCCGGATATCAATCCACACATCTTCGAACACCTGATATTTGATAAAAAAGCAAAACATATCAAATGGAAAAAAGAAAGCATATTCAACAAGTGGTGCTGGCATAACTGGATATCAACAGGTAGAAAAATGAAAATAGATCCATATCTATCACCATGCACAAAACTCAAGTCCAAAAGGATCAAAGACCTCAACATAAAGTCAGCCACACTGAACCTTATAGAAGAGAAAGTGGGAAGTACACTTGAATGCATTGGCACAGGGAACCACTTCCTAAATAGAACCCCAGCAGCACAGACACTGAGAGAAACAATTAATAAATGGGACCTCCTGAAACTGAAAAGCTTCTGTAAAGCAAAGGGCATGGTCAAAAAGACAAAATGACAGCCTACAGAATGGAAAAAGATCTTCACTAACCCCACATCAGACAGAGGTCTGATCTCCAAAATATACAAAGAACTCAAGAAATTGGACACCAAAAGATCACATAATCCAATAAAAAAAATGGAGCACAGACCTAAACAGAGAACTCTCAACAGAGGAATCTAAAATGGCTGAGATTTTTAAATACCACATGTTGTGATATGAATTAGTGTCAGAACATGGCAGCAGCTACTGCTAACAGTAGCTATAACCATGAATTTTCACCCAACACTTTTACTCTTTAATATCATACAGAAATTAATTAATGTGTGTACTAATAGGTAAGCATGAGTAGTTTCATAAGGGTTACAGTCATAAAAACACTATGAAGGTATAATTATGCTCCTTAAAAGGACAAGTTGAAATTCTATTCCACAGACTATGACTTGATGAGAAATAGGGATACTGAATATAAGACCTTAATGGAATAATAATGGACCCTTTGCTTAATATCCCTGATGTCCTTATTAAAAAGAAAGAGGGAAGGTTAGGACTTGGGTGGTAGGTTATTCTGTAAAGTCCTTAATATACACAAGCATAAGGATCCCAGCACTCATGTAAAAAGTTGTATTCCTTGGCTCATGCTTATAATCCCAACTCCAAAGAAGTAGAGACAGGTAGAACTCTGCATCTCATTGACCAGCCAGACCACCCTACTCAGCAAGCCCTAGGTCTCAGTAAGAGTTCTCTTCTCAAAACAAAATGTAGACAACACATGAGGAATAACACTTGAGGTTATCCTTTGCTCTCCAAATACATGCACATTCACACACACACACACACACACACACACACACACGCGCGCGCGCGCATACTTCACAGAGTGCCTTAGTTTACTTTCTATTGTTGTGATAAAACAATGTGACCAAAAGCAAATTGGGGAGAAAAGTTTTTTGGCTTTTAATTCCTGGTTACAGTCTATCCTTGTGGCAAGCCAGGGTAGGACAAAAATAAGGCAAGAACTTGAAGGCAAGAAATGAAGCAGAGGCTACAGAGGAACACGACTTACTGTCTTGTTCTCTATGTTAGTTACATTTCTATTGTTGCCGTAAAACATTGAGACCAAAGCAACTTATAAAAGACAACATTTAATTGGACTTACAGTGTAGGCATTTATAATCCATTATCGAAAAGCAAAGATATGGCTACAGGAACAGCTGAGAATAGGAAGCAGAGAGATCACACTAGGAATGGCATGAGTCTTTGAAGCCTTAAATCCATCAGCCCACTTTAGTGGCACATCTCTTCCAACAATGCAATACCTCCTAATCCTTTCCAAATACATGGTCAACTATAGACCAAGTATTCAAACAGGTGAATCTACAGGGCCATCCCTGTTCCAACTACCATATTTCTCTGGTATTCCTAGCTTCCCCTTTTATACAACTCAAGGCCACCTACCCAAGAGTGGCACCAAGCACAGTGGACTGAACCCTTTAATATCAATCACTAAACAAGAAAATGCCTTTGGGCATAGTGGGGAACACCTTTAATCCCAGAAAAAGCAGGAGCATTTCTGAGTTTGGGGCTGACCTGGTACATATAGAGAGTTCCAAGACAGCCAGGGTTTCACAGAGAAATCCTGTCTTGCAGAAACAAACCTAAAGTTGCGAGATGCCTCACAGACTTGCTCACAAGCCAATCTGATATAGGCATCTTCACAGTTGAGGTTCCTTCTTCCAAGATGACCCAAGCTAGTGTGAAGTTGAGAAAAGAGCTAAGCAGCACACAGAGGGAAGATGGTTCTGGAAGCAAAGACTGGATTGATAAATTACAGCTGAAGAATACCTAGGATTAGCAGTAAAGGTCAGATCCAGAGGAAGCCAGAGCTCTTTTCTTAAGGTTCCACTGGGCAGGTGGCCCTGATATGGTCTTGATTTCAGACTTCTCTTATTCTTAAATCGAGTAATCTATTGTGCTGCTTTTAGTCACCCTTTTCCTAAAGAAGCCTCAAGACTCCATATATTATAAACCACAAAGAGGGAACAGATAAATACACACTAAAGTACAGCTGCACATATGCAGGACTAACATGAAAGAAGCCAGGTACAAGAAAATACATATGACTTTATTTCATTTAAGTTCAAATATGGGCAAAATAACTCCATGTTGTTGAGTGTTGAGACATAATATCATTAGGCTTGATTGTTCCATTTTGGCAAAACAATATACAACATATTAATTTATATTATATTATTCAATAATTATATATATATTATTTATTTATTTATTTATTTTTCCATACATTGTTTTGTTTTATTTTTTCCATTCAAGAACATAATTAAAGAAATAAAATTTTTTTTTCCTTTCTTCCCCTTCTCCCAGTCCCCTCCCACTACCCCCCCACCCCTCCTCCCTCCCCCTTCTTCCTTGAAAGAGGGCATGGTGCCCTGCCCTGTTAGAAGTCCAAGGCCCACCCCCATCC
>PVIU01006531.1:0-100806 GCA_004026605.1 Ondatra zibethicus
ACCAGATTGTTCAAATACATTGGTGAATTAAAGCCTCCGATGCTTACAAATTTTATACACACTTATATGTATACATATAAATACACACATATGTAAAAGATATATATTTTCTTCTAAAATAAAGTGCCCAAATCTTAATATACGGGGCAGGAAATGGAGAGAAGGGCCATAAACTCTTGGCAGTGACAGTTCCTTCCACCAGCTGAGCCTCCACGTTATACATGCTCGTTCAGGCATAATGAATTTTCATCACATATTCCTTCTCCCAGTTCTCCCAAGGGGATCAATCTTACCCAAAGATGAAAAGGTTAAGAAAGCGTGTGGTGAACTTACTGAACCAGAGGTTGACTCAAATGACTGCATGGGATTCAGCCTTGGTTTCCAACGGGGAATAACTAGGCATTATAATTTTTGTATTTAGAGGATTATCTTCCTGCTACAGAGCTAAGAGAGTAGACCTATACAAACCAGGCGTCTCTAACTCTAATTTCTCTACTAACATGCAGTGCAGCCAAGGGTTGATACAAAGGTTCCTGGTGTTTTCCATCACCCAGGCTTCAGGGAGCAAAGACACAGCAGGATTGTGAATTGTGGGTCTTGTTTCTTTTGTTATTAAGGAGATTCTAGTAGAAGGGCAGGTAAGGACTGCTATAGATCATTGAGAGAACCAAATTGAATTGAAATGGGCAATTACATTACAAAACAAAAATTAATGGCAACATTTCAACCTAAAAGTGAAATAAAGGGTTAAAGAAAAACTGTACAATTTAAGTAAGAGAACAGTTTTTTTTTTTAAAAAAAAAAATCCTTACTTCAAATGGGAACCAGAGCTCTATTTCCATTCCAATCTCTCAGCTACCTTTTCAAGTTCTCACTAGACATCACAAAACGTTATGGCGACTTTTGCAGTATCCCACAGGAAACAGAATCTTAAAATGCCTTTGAAAAGACTTCAACTTATTTAAGCAAGGCAGGGATGCCTAAAATTAGCTTCCACAAACCCAGCCACTTCAGCATCTTTGGTGGTCACATCTTCAAACTACTTTAGCATGGATCCTACGCAAGCAAGAAAGGGAGAGACTGTCACAGCATCAGGGCCGAGAGGACACCAGAGAACTTCCCAGCATATAGCAGACGAGGAACCACGAGAGACCCTGACATTTCCCAAAGTCAGAATAAGGAGTAGGATATGTTGCTTGTGTTTGGAAGGGCAAAAGAAGAGCCAGGAAGGACTTTTCCATTTTCAGCACATCTTGGCTGGGACTCTAACTACTGATTTTGGTGAGCATCTTGTTAATCGCTTGCTTGACGTGTGTGGTGGAGCTGCGTCGCCGTGTCTTGCCTTGCACCATCCTCCTTCGACGCACCTCTCGACAGAGCTCATAGAATACCTCGGTGATGTTCCCTTCTCCGGTGCAGGCGGAACATTCGTAAAAGGCACAAGCCAATTCTGTAGCCAGCTTCTCCCCTTCTTCCGTACTCACTTGTCTGGAGTGGTCCAAGTCGGCTTTGTTTCCAACCAAGATGAGAGTTACATTTTTGGGCTTTTTGACTTCATCTAAGACGTTCTTCAGCGGCAGCACTTCTTCAAAGCTCCCTCGATCGGTGATATCGTAGACCAGCACGAAGCCTTCGCCCCAGCGCATATGCCCTTCCCTTTGAATGGTGTCTTCCTGCGAGCCAAGAAAGAACCGCAATCAGGAGACCTGGACCTAATCCCCAAGGTACACTGCTATTGCCATAATAATCCCGTAATTATACCTCCTCATACCTGCTTATCATTACATATTGTGGCTGTTTTCCTGGTCGAGCTTACTTTCTTAGTTAGTTTGGAAGAGTTAAGTACAACCCACCCCCATTTGTTTTAATATCCTCTCTGTTCTGATTACAGACAATTGGTAACCCTAGAGGCAGACACAAATAATGACATGCTGTGTAAAGCACACTGCTTAAACCTGAGGATTAGGATGCCCATCCACACATCCCCATGCCCTAATGCGTGTTATACAGTAGTAGTCATGATGACAATTTTCCCGCAGTGAAATCAGGGAGGTGACTACTACTTCATGAGGAGAAAACTGGCACAGTTTGAAAGATGTTGGTGGCTGGGTCTGGAGGACCATGTGCCCGTGGTCCTAGCACTTGGGAGGCAGAGGTGAGAGGGTGTCGTGTTCAAGGGCAGTCTGGGCTACGTGGTGAAATGATGAGACATTATGTTTGGGAAGAGAGACAGGAAGAAGATGACGAAGAAGAGGAGGGGGAAGAGAAGAAGAAAGAAGAAAAGATGAGAGGGAAGGAGAGAAAAACAGCATTGTTTTCATAGGTACAGATGTCTTCCAGAGGCTTCTGCTTCTCTTGGTGTGTTCAGTACTGTATGGGGATCCATACACAAAGACCGCGTGATGAGAAGGATAGGGGTATAATTAATTTCAGGAGCATTTCTTAGATTAAACACTTTAACTCAAGTCTTCTTGGAGGTCATGGGTCATTGTTACAGTGCCATGGAAATGCCTGGCCACCAAACTATCCCCTGTAGCCATTTCTATATTTAGGGACTGAGACTATGAACCTTTTGTAAGACTTGATCTGATTAATGTCAAAGGAAATTTGCCAGCAAGATTTGTAGGCAGGCATCTCCACATAATGCAGTGTGAAACACACAGACAAACCTGCATGTGGTCATAGAGACTTGGAATGCAGTATATAGACCAGAGCTCTCTCTCAAAGACTCACCTTTCAATAGCGATGCTTATTTAAATTCATCTGAGCATTTCAGAAGCATGTTTGGCTATAAAACAACATGAATACATTGGCATCCCCCAGATATAGAAGGAAAGTCACCCTAGATGGTCTGTATTTTAATATTTCTAATACCTTCTTGAAGGTATTCTTGAAGGTCATCTACACAGAATCAGATTACATATTTATATATGTATAAAGTGGAAGATAATGGAAGCGATGAGCTTTTAGCCATATGAAAGTCACCTACAGAAAAATTATTGAGCTTTATTTTTTTACATTATGCATAACTTACATATCTCCTTTTCATTTAATGCAGAAAATACTTAGCTGAATTTCTATTCACCTGGCCAGCGGTATCTAGGATCTCCATAGAAACAACTTCGTCATCGATGGTTGCCTGGTGTCGGTAAGTTGACTCTAAAAGAACGAGAAAATGAAGACGACACAAAGGCACATGTGAGATTTAATCTGGTCCTCGAAGCCAGAAATTAGGCATGGGAGGAGTATTTCTGCTTTTGTAGCAGTAGGGGTGAGGATACTGCCCAGGGAAGAGAGGAAGGACAAAGACACAGCACTATATTCCACAGAGCTTTATAAGGGCCCAAACTCCAGCCATCTGCCTCCTTCCCCCTCTATCCTTTCCTCGAGGCTGTACCTTGCTCTCCTGTGAGGCCAGACCCCCTAGTGGTCTCTTTAAATTGGATGAGATAGCTACATTCTAAAACAAAAAAGGAATTTTCCATACAAAAATACATTCTGCCTTGATATTCCTAAAATTCAAGGTTTTGTCTTTGTTTTCTTTTTTCTTTCAGAAAACCCCATTGTGTCTTTTTCTAACTTCAACCCTGTGAAGATCAAAGACCTTAGAGGGAGGTGGGTAGGATTGAGAGATCAGGACTTGATAGGCAGACAGATGAAGATGGAGAACTTCCTCACCTTCCTGACCTGAGACAAAAGCCTAGCAGCTTAAAACAAAGGTTCTCTCTCTCTCTCTCTCTCTCTCTCTCTCTCTCTCTCTCTCTCTCTCTCTCTCTCTCTCTCTCTCCTCCTATCCCACTGACAGCAAGCCTCTGCTGACTGATGAACCTGACAAGGCAAGACTGATCAGGTTGTGTTTACATAACAGTTGTGGGTTAATCAGCCATCTTGCCTTTGTTCAAATGAACCCCTTCAAAGACTGTTTAAAGTTCCTGCTCTGCAGATGGCAGTTCTGTGTCTGCTGCTTTGTGCTTGTTTCCTCGCCTCTAACAAAGCCTCCTTTCCTGGCCGAGTCTGCCTGCTGTGGTTGAGCATTTCCCCACTGTTTCCTGTGACACTGGAGCCTCTGGGCCTTTTATTTCCTTAGCTTACCGATAAAACAAACAAACGATCAAACAAACAAAACAAAACCTGATCAAAACCCCTAGGCTAGCTAGGCTGTAACAGGCTGAACTCGTGATGTCCGGGACCTTAAGAGAGTAAGAAGCAGCTGAGCTTGTTTTGGTGGTTGGTGAGAGCCCTAACCCAAAGTATAAAGGGTCTGAGCAGATGGGGGGGGGTGGAATAATGCAAATTCCTCCTTCGTGTTGCCTGACCAAAGCAGACAATAGCAGCTGTTCTGTGCCAGCTGTAGTCACTGGGTCCTTAGTGGTCCCCAAACCCCAAGGGATGAAAAGGTGGCAGGTAGAAAAAGCCTGGGCTGTCATGAATACATCCTTCATCAAGTAAGTGGAATCACAAAGCAAAGCAGCCTCAGCTGTGCTGCCATGTATGAAAACTGCAAGGCAAACAAGGGAGCCTAGAGTGACTGACTGAGCTGGTGAAGGCCACACTGAGGGGCTTTCTCACAAGGCATCACTAGCTGGTAAGAAGGAAAGCATGCTTTGAAATTTTAATAAGAAATATGTATTACACATTTATGAATATTATTCTTTATAAAATAAGCCTCTGTGGAGAGACTAAAATCCACATTGATGTGGGATTCCCCTCTGTATGGTATGAATATATTTTGTTACTGTTGGTTAATAAAGAAGCTGCTTCAGTCTATGGCAGGGCAGAATATAGGTAGGAAAACAACCGAATGCAGGGAGAAAGAAAGTGGAGTCAGGCAGATGCCATGTAACTGCCGAAGGAGAAAGACGTCAGAACCTTACTGGTAAGCTACAGCCTCGTGCCAATATACAGATTAATAGAAATGGGTTAATTTAAGATATAAGAACTAGCTAGGAATACACTGAGCCATTGGCCAAACAGTGCTGTAATGAACATAGTTTCTGTGTGATTCCTTGGGACTGAATGGCTGTGGGACCAGGCAGGACAGAAACCTCCATTTACACTATACGGTTGTGAAAACAGCTGAGGTTGTAATGGCTAACAGTTTCTGGGTAAAGGAGCCACTGAACGTCTTAAGATAAAAGTTTCTAACAGATTGTACCCATTACAGTGAAATTTAAGGGTTACAAAAGGGGGAGGCAGATTAAGAGAAAACTAGTACCCTTCCCATGAAAGGGTGTGGCCCAGTTAACACTGAGCTTTCTATCAGTGAAGCTGAATTCAGGACATTGGTGGCACAACAAATTAGTGAAACTACACCAGAAGCAGCCAGAGTTGTAATTCATCCTAGATGATTCTCATGCATCCTCTCAGGGTGAAACTGGGGCAAAGATCAAGGGTACATTTAACTAACAATAATTTCAGAAAAAGAGGGGGGTGGTGGGAGGCCTAGAAAAAGTGAGCTAAGTGTAGTGGTAGAGGGCTGCTTGTTCATTCCCAGCCACCCAGACCGCCCCCCCCAAATCACACAGAAACTATATTAATCACAACACTGCTTGGCAAATAGCTTAGGCTTCTTATTTTACCACGAGGCTCATGGTTTACTGGTAAGGTCCCAGGGCAAGCATCTTTCTCCTTCAGCAGCTACATGGCATCTCCTTGATGGCACCTACTTTTCCCCTCTAGATCTGCTTGGAATTCCTGCCTAGCTCTAGTCTGCACTGTCATAGGCCCAAAGCAGCTTCTTTATTAACCAATGGTAACAAAACACATTCACAGCATACAGAGGTGAATCACATATCAGTAGGAGAGGGAGATCAGAATAAATCAAAAGTGATGCGAAGAGGGAACTCAAAGACATCATGTTACAGGTGCCAATTCCACTAGCTGGTGGTACAAAAGTGATGTAGGATTCCCCTCTATATGCTGTGATTACCATTAATGAATAAAGGAACTGCTTTGGGCCTATAGCAGAGCTATAGGGGAATAGAGGTAAGTGGGGAAAACTAAACAGAATGCTGGGAGAAAGAAGGGGGAGTCAGAGAGAAGCCATGGAGCCTCTGCCAGAGACAGACATGATGAAACTTTGCCAGTAAGCCACTGCCATGTGGTGATACACAGATTAATGGAGATGGGTTAAATTAATATGTAAGAACCAATAAGAAGCTAAAGCTAATGGGCCAAGCAGTGTTTTAAATAATATGGTTTCTGTGTGATTATTTTGGGTCTGAGGTGCTGAGCAGCCCTCCTCCTACACAAAAGCAGTAACAAGAAAACAAAATTTGAAGACAATTGTAGGCTCATTGTAGAGTTGATCATAAAATCAAGAATTCAAACTTAAAAAATCTCCACTGAGGGTGCTGGAGAGACGACATGACATCTAACACAATCACTAACTAGGTATTTGTGCAGGCCGATCACTGAAACATCTAAGCAATCAAGAACACGAGCCTGGCATTGCCTCTCTTGGACATGAGACTAGAAATCAGTGCTTTTGTTTGTTCATTTCTTCAGCACACCTCACCACCTTCCAGACTTTCTTTGTTTGTTTCTTTCTTTGTTTCCTTCACTCCTTCCTTCCTTTTCTTTCTTTTCTCCTTCCCTCCCTTCCTTCTTTGTTGTTTCTTTTTTTCCCCCTAGTTTTTCAAGATAGGGTTTCTCTGCTTAGTCCTTGCTATCCTGGAAATCACTCTGTAGACCACGCTGGCCTCAAACTCCCATCTCCCTCTGCCTCCTGAGTGCTGGGATTAAGGTGTGTGCCACCATGGCCTGCCCTTCCTTCTTTTCCTATCAAATATTTTTTGCAGCCTTTGGGGACTACTTTCCTGTTTCCTTACAGTAAACAATAGCCTATCCAAGGCATAAAATGCAGAAAGAAAGCTTTCTATGGGCAGGAGTTAGCCATCTAGCAACAATATTGTGAATGACCACCACCAGAACCTCCATAATGCAAGGCTTTTTAGAAAAGTTGTCATTTGAGAGATTACATTCAATATACTTGGAGAAATGTATTTTTCACCTCCTCCCTCTCTTGGAACTCATGACCCACACATTGAGAGCATGTTGAGTCTAATCTGAAGGGTATCCTGGGCCTGCACTCTTTTATGTTAAATGAGAGGTTCTAGTCTGGTGACTGAAGGCTCTAAAATGCCATTTATAGCAACTACTGCTCTGCAAGTGTTTTCCCAACAGATTCCTTTCTTCTTTAGTCTTTGGGCCTGAGAAGTCCAGCTGGCCGCACACACGCTAGGCATCCACGCCCTTCTGGTCCTTCCCCCAGGCTGTGGCTCTTCTGTGCCTTTTGTCCTGACTCTCCCCCTTTTCAAATGGCTCCTATCCATCTCTTTCTACCAAAATCTGTCTCAGAGGAAAGGACGCTGTCCTTTGTGGCTCCAGTGACAAATGGTCTCTTGGTCTCAACTGCAGAAGGTCACCATAGTGGGGAAGAGAATAAAAGGATCTGTGCATGAAGTTGTGAGGTTCTTCGGCTGTTTGTTAACTAAGCAAAACGGATGACACACAAGAACTGAGGGAACGTCTGCTGCAGACACAGCAGCGGGTGGTCGTGACCAATTTTATCCAAGATGAATACTGTTTTCACACTCTTTCGAGCATTTTTATCTTCCTGCTTCGTTCTCTCATTATGAACTCATTTTCCCTACATGCGAGACATTGAAAATATTACCTAATGAGGAAAATATTAGATACGAATTTGTGAGCTTGTCTGAGATAATAACAAACACATAATTTCTGCTCTTCATTTTAAAATTCAAAGGAAAGATGGGTGTGGTGAGGCCGGCTTGGTCTACATAGTGAATACCAGAACAACCAGGGATATTTAGAGAAACCTTCCCTCAAAAACTAAAACAAAACAAAAAACCAATCAAAGGATACACATATGTTTGTACTGCTTACATATGCTTTATTTTCTTTATACTAACAAGATCAGTAACATGAGTCCTTCCTTTGGAGGACTGGGGGTATGTTTGATTGATCTATGGCCAAAGGCACTCAAAAATATATACGTTAAAATAGACATCAGTCTCATAATTGAATTAGGTATATTAAAAGTATCTTTCAGATTTCCATATATGGAGGAAAACATGCCTTCAGTGATCTGGAGAGGAGGCACAGTGGTTAAGAATGTATGTTGCTCTTCCAAAGCACCTTTACTTGGTACCAAACCCTTATTTTGGGCAGCTGACAACCTCCTCTCTAGGTCAACCAGATGTCTCTAGCCTCAATGGGCATTTGCACTCATGTGCACATTTCACCCTCCCCAACATATAACTAAAAATAATAAAAATAAACCTTTGAAAAGCATGCACCCCAAGACATTTCTGTAAATAGTGTGTTTTGCACACTAGCAAGGTTGGGCACTTGGCTATTTGTATGTGGTTAATCCTTGAACTAAGTTGGTTTTGCACATTTCACCATATTCGTATGGCTTCTTGGCCGGTGCCGTAACAGCAGCAGTTAGCAACGTGACTTTATGTCAGAGTGGAAATTGTTTTGAGTTGGGTTCTGCCTGGACTACAAACTCATCATGTCACCTTGGATGAAGTCTTGCTTCTCTGGCCCTGTTCATCAAATGCCTATCTCCCATTTTCCTGCAGTATGGTTATTAAATAGTTCTATGGCATGCCTGAGCACTTCTGTTTCAGCGCCCAGTTCGGAGAACTTGCCTCTCTGTCTGAGCCTTTCCAAGCAGAGGACGCTAGAGAAGTAGGTAAGATGAACCAAGCACAGAATCAATGACCCCGTGGGCTTATTATGTCCTCTGAGTTCTTCCCTCATTCCTGGCTGAACTTTCACTGTGCATAAGGATACTGATCCTGATTTCAAGCACAATGTACATCATCTTCTTTGTCCCAGGGCAGTGGTACTATATACTAAGAAGCACCCCCTCTCTTCCTCTCTCCAGGCCTCCAACATGCACCCATGAGGAGGGACACACACAAGCATGCACACGTGGTTACAAGGCTTTTCTCTGCACTCTTGCGCCTCACAACATTCTTTGAGGGTAACATGACCCTAAAAGGCAAGGATTCAGTTCTTGATTGGGACTAAACGTTTATGGATTCTGTTTAGTCCGAAGCCAGAATCCACCTCTCACCATCGGGGTTGTTTCCTGATTAAATGGGCCACATCCAAATTCTGATGATCTTCAGGGGTAGTTTTCGGTGTTATTAACAAACCAGAGATGAATCTGGCCAAGAACCCACTGATGAGAGGAGAAAAAGCAAAGGGAAATGAAAATCGTTACATATAAAGGATTGTGGGATTTTCTGGGACTACAGCCTTCATTTCCATTAAAAGAGAAAAAAAGAAGGCCTCTTAGTAAAATGGGAGCTTAAGCTGGTGTGGGTAGGAGTTCCCTCCGCCCACCTTCTACCCCTTGCTTGTACCTCTAACTAGAATCAGCAAGATAGATCCTTTCATAAACAAATTCAACCAAAAACAAATAAGAAAATCACTGGGTCTGAAGTGTAGAAGCCTGGAGTCACTGGCCACTACAATACTCTGCTGATTAGCTACTGTAAACATGGCACAAGCCCAGCTGTCCCTAGGAAGAAAACCCAGATGAGGAGTTGCTTCCATCAGATTGGTTTATGGGCATGTCAGTGAGGCACTTTCGGATTGCTAGTTGATGCTTATTGGTGGGTCCTAGCCCACTGGGGGCGTTATCACCCCTAGGCAGATGGGCCTGAGCTGTATTGGAGAGATAGCTGAGGAAGGTTTATGTTTCAAGTTTCTGCCTTGATTTCCTGCCTGGATTTCCTCAGGGTGGGCCTGTGATTGGGACACAGAAGCCAAATAAACTCTTTCCTTGCCAAGTCGCTTTTGGTTATGGTTTTGGTTATGGTGTTTATCACAACAATAGAAAACCTATCTGGGACAAAGTGCAAAGCATTTTCTTTAGAGGATTGCTTCAGAGCGGTGAGTATTCCATTTTGTTAATATGTGGGATGGTGTTCCTAGTTTCCAGCTACTCGTGAAACAACAATGAAAGTCCAAAACCAAGAAACCCACTTCCTCAAGTTCTGAGGAAGAGACTGAATTCAGAATTCAAGAGGACAACTCCCATTTTCCTTCTTCTTCCTCCTTCACAAAGATGCCGCTTTGTTTTGTAACGTAATTAATCATGGCTGCTGGTTGTTTTGAAATTTGTAAATTAACCATGAATTCCACAAAGATCCAATCTTTCCCTATGGGAGTAAGACATTAAGCCCAAGAAATGCTAATTTCTCTTGAATCCACTGGATTGAGGTTTCCTGTACGCTAGAAAATTAAGGGGCTTCCAATGTACACGCCCACACAGATCTCTGCAGTGTGCGAGCTAATGACAGCATCACCTTCCAGTGAGTCATGCACCTGTTCCTTGTGAAGGTGGAGGAAGGCTCTGGTTGCTTAGCAGCCAGGGTCCTTGCTGAGCAGCACAGTGCAAGGTTACCCTGCGATGTGATGCTTCCTAGGGAAGGATGCCTACAGATAACCAGTGTGGGCTCATTCCTATTTATAGCTGCTGCTGTTCTGAATGAATAAAAGAAAAGGGAAAGGCTTCACTGAAGGCTAATTAGAAATACTTATGTTAGTTACTAAAACACAACCAGAGAGAGCTAAAAAAATGTAATTTTTTTTGTAAGCTTCATCTTTCGTTGTGAGATGTGGGTAGAGTGGAGAGTAACTAGCTTTCAACTGAACTCCCATGACAGTGGAAAGTACCAAATAATCGCTGTAAAACTTATGGAAATGGAAGAAATATAAGAGAGAGTGTTTACACAGCAGGGAAAGATAACAGATAACGGCCCTTTTTAAAAGTCAGGTTCATCTTTACATCCAAATAGACTACCTCAACCTCACGGCATGCTTATACTCATAAGTATGCTGGAAAAATTGATAAACAAAAATATTTAAAAGCATATTTTCTCAAGAAATAATTTATTTCTCTCCTTAGCCCCATGGTAATATCAAAAAATTTACTGAGAAGAAAGTGACAAATCAAAGTGTACTTTTTGTGTTTTCCTACCAGCATAAATATTTCATAATGCATGTCTATAAAATAATTTCAGAAATTTAAAACATTAAATTTAGTTCTTCATTTTTTATACTTAAGCCAGGGAAGCATTGTGTGATGGTTTGAAAGAAAATGGCCCCTGAAGGGCATGGCACTATTAGGAGGTGTGGCCTTGTTGGGGGAAGTGTGTCACTGTGGAGGCGGGCTTTGAGGGATCTTATTTGCTCAAGTCACACCCTTAAGACAGAAGACTCCCTGCTGCCTGTGGGTCAAGATATAAGAACTCTCAGTTCCTTCTCCAGCACCATGTCTGTCTACATGCCACCTTGACTCCCGCCATGATGACGATGGACGTTCTGAACCTCTGAGACTGTAAGCCACTCCAATGAAAAGTTTTCCTTTGCAAGAGTTCATGGTGTCTCTTCATAGCAATAGAAACCCTAATTAAGACATATTGCATTTTAAATGTCTTTTTTTAAAGTTTCTTTTCCTGTTTGTGTTAGAAAGATACATTTAGATAAACAAAAAATGAGAAACTATTACCTTGTTTTCTCATCTCATTCAATAGCTAATGTTACTGCCTTAGCATATGATTTTTCATTCTTCCCTGAATCTTCACAGAGCTATCTGGAGATATTTCTGTCCAGATACAAATCTGGATAATTATGACGATGTATTTACTAACAGAGTCACTTGTGATAGTTTTTTAAAGAGCAAAGGCGGAGGAGGAACCTTAAAATGGATGTAAACTCCTGTTTAAAATATTGAATGTCATAAAATATGAGGCTTCAGTAATGACTTAGAATTTTGGTCACTTCCAATCAGTCATGCCATGCTATCACAATCTCTAAAGCTGATCTAGAAAAATCCACTGCAGAGAACAGCCAAGATAACATCAGAGAGTGGAGGAGGAAGACGCACACTCTCCTCAAACTACAGCATGGAGCAGCTAGACGGGCTCATTGCCGTTCACAATGACTTTGTTTTGGAAGCATAGACATCAGAACTGTCCATACACACATAATTGGATGCTTTTGACTCACCCAGAGGAACAGAGAGATGCCATTTTCAGGAAAATGGATGCAAGTGGAGATGATTATACTGAACAAACCAAGGCATCCTTAGAGATAGATCCATAGGGGTTTTCTTCCTCACTTGTGGTTCATAGATTTTATAGAGATAATGTAGGATTTCCCTCTGTGTGCTGTGATTATCATTAATGAATAAAGAAACTGCCTTGACCTGTTGATAGGCCAGAACTTATGTAGACAGGGAAAACTAAATGGCAGGCTGGGAGAAAGGAGGCAGAATTAGAGAGACGCCGTGGAGCTGCCAGAGACATATGCTGGGAATTTTACCCGGTAAGCCACTGCCATGTGGTGATATACAGATTAATAGAAATGGGTTAAATTAATATGAGTTGGCCAATAAGAAGCTAGAGCTAATGGGCCAAGCAGTGTTTTAATGAATATGGTTTCTGTGTGATTATTTCAGTTCTGAGCAGCCGGGACAAGCAAGCGGCCTTCCTGTTAACATATAAAATCATGTAAGTCTATATGGTATGAAAGTAGATGAAAAAGTGTCCAGAGGAATGAAAGGAACTAACAGAAGGCAGGATTGGGAAAAAAAGAAAAGAAAAGAAAAAAAAAAGAGGAAAAAGAGGAGAAGGAATCTGGGGAGATGGGAATATTCAATGCACTGCATAGGCCTGTGGGAAATGTCCATAGGCAGCACAGACAAAAAGCACAGTAAAGAGAAATAAGTAAATAAGAGAATGACATTGAATGTTTAAATTGCATCCCACTACAAATGACTTGGTATCTGAACATGGTCTTAGAAGTCACACGAAGAGGTCAGAGCTGTGTAACTGATGACAGAAAATACGATCAATAATTTGAAAATAATTGCTGAGTCTTCACTACCCCTCACTAACGTAAGTTTCAAATAGATTATAAAGTTGAACACAAAGAAATAAGTCAGCAGGCTGTCTATCCCTTCCTTGTTCATTTCCCCCACCATATCTGACTATGATTATTTATTTTCTGGCTCTTTTCTAGACTTCTAGGTCAAAACAGCAGAGATGTGAGGTGGAGAGATGGCTCAGTGGGTGAAGCGTAGACCTGGGATTTTATTCCTAGAACCCACAGAGATATTCAGGTATACTGGCACAGTTCTGTAATCTCAGCACTGGGGGATGGGGGAGCAGATAGGAGGATCCTGGGGCCTGGCCAGCCGGTCTAGCAGAAATGGTAAGCTTCAGATACGGTGAGAGATCCTGTCTTAAAAAATAAGGTGGAGAGAAATAGAGGAAGAGACCCAACTGTTGACCTGTATGTGCATAAGAAGTGCGGCCCCACCCCAGATCAGTCCAACTGGTCTGTCTGAACTACAGGACAAATGCAGAGAAGGCCGTTCATAGTTGGTGGAATGAGTGACTTAAATAAAAGAAGTACAAGGAATAAACTTCCTTTTGGACTGCATATGCAATCTCCTGCATGATATGTTTGCAGGGAATTGCCTATGTCAAACTCAATACTGTGTACAAGGCATATGGACCAAAAAGCATAAAATCAAAACAGAGGGACTGGCAAGATGGCTCGGTGGGAAAGGCACTTTCTACCAAGCCCTAGAACCTGAGTTTGACCCCTGAGATCCATAAGGTGAAGGAGAGAACTGACGCCTGCCAGTTGTCCTCTGCCCTCCACACGTACACTATGATACATGGACATTGCATGCACACATGCGTGCACACACACACAAACAAAAAAATAAAATATGTATATAAAAAACACATCAGAACAGAAGTATCTAGGAGTAGTCTTCACCCGTATTTATGCATAAACAGTTTCTGCCTTCTTTGCCCACAAACACCACCTTGGTGTTACCTTTGGAAGCTAAAGTGATGAGGTAAGGTTTTCTGCTCCCGCTCCCCTAATCAGTGCTCAGATGTTTGCTTTTATGGCAGCACTCTCTTAAGCATACCCTTCTGTCCCACCCCAAATGCTGCCAGAGTCACCCTTTCTCCCAATAGGACAAGGTGGCATATTGGATGGGAGAGCAAGCATCCTGTTGAACCCATTTGCTTCTTCACTGAGGATGGATTTAACTTCTTTATTCATGCCCTAAGTCCTGCAGGGCTTGAAACAGAGGATATGATGATGCACACTGTAGGCCTCTAGGAGGGTTTCATGCGTGACAAATTAAACATTATGCTTTCAAAACAGCCAAAGGGGGGTTAACGAGGGTACCACAGACATGCTATCCTCTTTTTAGGGCCATAAACATGTTGGAGGAGGAGGTGAAGATATGATGCTTGACATACCGAGGGTCGGATCATATTCCCAGATGAATCGTTTGGTCAGAAATCTCACTACAATAGCTGTGGAAGAAAAAGAACAATATGTCAACCGTGAGCTCTTGCTTGAGTTCTTATCCATCTGCAGAAGGAGGCGAGGTTTATACAACACCATACTTGTTTGATATTTCCTTCACCTGTGACTTTTGCAATGCACTTCCAATTCATATGGTGGCCTCAAACTTGGGCGGTGTTTTAACATGCTTGTCATTCACAAATCTACAGCTTGGATTTAGTCTTCTAGTCATAGGCGTCAAGCCAACCAACCAGCACAGTGTGAAAATGCACACACAAAAGTGTCAACAAAGCCTTTAATTCAGATGCAAAGTGCACTATTACAAGTCTCTAGGGTTCGAGTATTAACAGAGATCAACGAAGGTGAGCTAAAATAACGGGGATCACCATTCCTAGGACGAAAAGATACAATGTTAAAGAAATCTAGCTCCCCAGAACTGAGACTTAGGAATGCATGATAGCTCACCAGACAGTGCAAAGAGAGCTGTAAGCGTATGAGGGCCTAAACTCCGATCCCAGCACCCATGTAGAAAAATCTGGGTGTGGCCATACATGCCTGTATCCCCAGACGTGCAGAGAGAGGGGGACCAAGGTCAGGAAGATCACAGGGGTTTGCTGGTTGCTTTGTTCCAGGTTTATTTGGTATAGAGCTGTCTCAAAGAAACATCTATAATCTCTCCATTGTCCTGTACTTATTTTAAGTCATAGGCAATCTGGATGCTCTTCGACTGTTACTATGGGAAAAAGAGAAGTGGTGGTCAGTTATGATGTCACATCCCTGCAATCCCAGAACGGGGAGAGTGAGGCAGGAGGATAGTGTGTTTGAGGATGCCTTGGCCTATTTAACAACTTCCAGGTTATCCTGAGCTAAATAAATGATCCCTGTTTTAAAATATGAGAAAACAAAGCAAAATATGCTTAACCACGTGGACACTGTTGTCCTGAACATTGACAGGACTTCATGTCAGAGAGTTAAATCCCATTGCAGTTCACAAGAGTGCTTATCAAACTTGAGAAGGTTTGTGAAGGAGGCCATCACAGACAATAAAATAGACAAAGAATACTGGATCCTTTCCCGGGGGGGGGGGAGGCAGCACATTCATAATGTTTGACAAAGAATTGCACCAGCACCCGATCTCTCTGAAGGCCCTAGATGGTCTCACTGAGAAGCCATTGAACTTAACTCAAAAATAGCAATTATTTTAAAATACCAATTATAGCTTTACTTTTACAATCATGTCTTGAATGAACTGCTCACAGGTATTCTTTGAAGGGACAAAGCTAACTGGGGGAAGGCTATGTCCACGGTGTCTGTCGTCACTTTTAGGGTCAGCAGAGAAGCATGCCTCTTTCCTGTTTGTGTTCCCTGTGAGCTGTCACAGTGCACAGTGCCACGTGGATGCTGACAAACAAACCACACTTTGACTAATGAGGGGAAACAGCAATATTCTTTCTTAATTGCAGAGTGTGAGACTTAATTCGAGCCAGTTTATGTTCAGAACCTGAATTGGCATGGCCTTTGACCCTGTCACCCTTCCCATGGGGAGTGGACTCATGGTTTCAGCTGCGCCCTCTGTCTGTCACTGCAGATTCTCTTGAGAAGAAGGCTTTTATTTTTAAGTTGGTTTTTGGACGTGTGAAACAATAAGTACAGATAGATACTTTCCTCTTTTAAAAATGAACAATGTTAGCCAGGTATGGTGGCACACTTCTTTAATCTCAGCACTTGGGAGACAGAGGCAGGTGGATCTCTCTGAGTCCTGGGCCAGCCAAGGCCACATAGCAAGACTCTGTCTCAAAAACAAAACAATGTTAGCAAACAGAGCTGGCTAAGGTATTTAAAGGACCCTATCTTTAGTTAGAATGCTTATTTTAGCTTTAAAGGCCAATCTATAAAAAGTGTTTTGTATCTATAAGAAATGACTTATTCAAACGAACTACTTAAAAAAATATAACTGGCGTTTCTCAATTCCAAAACCACTTAAAATTTAATCATTTCTCAAAGTATTTCTGAACTACATTAGACACTTCACTGCCTTTCAAAATCGAATATGCTGAGAATAATTGCATCATTTGACAGCGTCTCGGCTGGCAATACAGCTTGAAGCTATAAGGAAGATATGCAAAAGACTTCCAGAATGCTGTTACTGTTGAAAGTTTGAAGGTTTTGAATGTGTAGATGGATTTTACATAATGTAACTTTGTCCTTCACCTACGGTCACTGGGACTATGCTTAATGACACACTGCTATTCCATGCTGTCACTTTTATTCCAGGAAAGACTTGTCACCCTCTCAAGAAACTTGAATAAAATAAAGGAGGAATTTGGATATGTTAACGCCAAAGAAATTTCTTATACTCATAACAACATAACTGGGGCTGGCAGGATGGCTCAGAGGATAAAATAGCTCGTGGCCCAAGCCTCAGGACTTGAGTCTGACCCTTGGAAACCCCAGTGGAAGGAAAGAAACAACTTTTGAAAGTTGTCCTTTGACCTCCACAAGGACACCATGGCATGTGCATGTCTACACAATACATACATACCACACAACAACAGCAATAATAAAGTACAGGTTTCATCTACCTTCAAGACAACCTATTTGCTGTTGGCAGGCTGTTCCTGTTGACTCTTCGGATACTGGCTGAATTCCTACTGCCAGCTATACAGAGTAACCTACTTCTGGTAGTGTAGCCAATCTAACAATGTCAATATTCTTCTTACACAGCTGCACACAATGATTATTTCTAACAAAAGAAGCATGCATTTAAAAAACTAATCCAGTAAAGTACACAGAAACAGCGACACACATTCATTAGAGATGTGTTCTCAGGTGTTCCTTTTTTTCCTTATGGATTATTTTTGGGAAAGACAAAGTGACATATTTTTAGATTTCTATTTCTATAATATTTTAATTTGATTGGCATAAAGAATAAAATGGTAATTTTACACTGTGTGTATTTTCTGTTAAATGTTTTATTATTCTCTAAACTGTGTCCAAGATGCCCTAGCGACTCTGCATTTCAAGGGTCACCAGTATTATTTAGCCCCAAGAGTTTTCTTTTTTTTCTTTTTTTTACAAATTTCACTATGGAATATGATTTTTATATATGATCTCATCCCCCACCCGTGCATATTTCATTTCCTGCTACACCGGTTGGTACTGCTGTTGGATTGCTTCCATTCACTGGAGCAGCCTCCTTGTGCTAAGATTCAATACAGCCCATGTCATGCAACATCTTTGCCGTAGATGCTCCATGACTGTAGACAGAGACTACTCATTTGTTTCCCGGCTGCCCAGACTCTAAATAATCACGCAGAAACTCCATTAATTGCAACAGTGCTTGGCCTATTAGTTTATGTGTATTTCTAGCTAACTCTTACATCTTAAATCAACCCATATCTATTAATTATACATCACCACAAGGTCATGGCTCCAGCAGGGGCATCTGTCTCCTGTGGCAGCTACATGGCTTCTCACTGATTTGCCTTCTTTCTCCCAGCATTCAGTTTAGGTTTCCCGTCTAGCTCTGCTCTGCCCTATCACAGGCCAATGTAGCTTTTTTATTCATTAACCAATAAAAGCAGCACATATACAGAAGGATTTCCTATATTGTATTTCCTTTTTTGTCTAAATAAAAAGGAAGGTTTTAACTTTAACATAGTAAAATTACATATAACAAGACAGGTATCAAGCAAGAATTACAGTTACAATATTTATATTTACTTTATCTTTTATCATAACTAAGCAATACTTGAAGGAGTGAGGGATGCTATTTAAGGGAGTGGCATAGGTGATCCCCTCCCTTTTTTTGTTTTTTTTTTTGAGTTAGGGTTTCCCTGTATAACAGCTCTGGCTGTCCTGGAACTCACTTTGTAGACCAGGCTGAACTTTAACTCACAGAGATCTGCCTGCCTCTGCCTCCTAAGTGCTGGGATTAAAGGTGCGTGCTACCACTGCCCGGCGGGTGATCCTCTTTTAAAAAAGATTTTTCTTTTAATTTTATGTGCTTGTGTTTGTGTATGTGCATGTCTGTTTATCATCTGCATGAAGGTACCCAAAAAGACCAGAAGAGGGCATCAGATTCCTGGAACTGGAATTACAGGCAGCTGTGAGCTACCCGATGTGGGTGCTGGAAATCAAACCCGAGTCTTCTGCAAGAGCTGCGAGTGCCCTTAACCACTGAGCAGCCTCTCCAGCCCCTGTAATCCTTTTTGATAAGGGAGTTTTGAAATGTATAAGAAAAAATATCTGAAGGGATAATACAGATAGAAAGAAGAGCAAGGCCCTGAGACAGGGAAGTGTGAGTGGCATGATCCCAGAGAGTGGCCTGGGCAGTGTGGCTCATGCAGAAGGAGCAATAGTGAGCAGAGATGGAGGGAAGGCAGTTTTGTACTATTGCTCCATAATGTACTGCTGCTCATGACAGAGCCATAGCTGCTATTAACTACCAGAACCACCTACTGATATTAAGACGAACAGAGCAACTGTGATCACATAGAGCTATTATTATTATTACTGTTACTGTTGCTGTTATGTTGCTTGGCTATTTCTTTAGAAATGCATATTCTGTGAGAGCGTGGGATTCATTCTGCTCATCAGTTTTCCGGTGTCTAGAGTGGTTCCTGGTACACAAAAAGATCCTTACTAGGTAGATGAAAAACAGGGATTAGTGATGGTAACAATGATGACTCGTTCTTAACAGGGAAGTGCTGGGATTCGCCTAACATGGATGACTGCATCCACAGAAAGCCTGAGAAAGCTTGGGAAAGAATAGAGTAAAGCATGTTTTCTTGGTAGCAGCAATTTCTTGGATTTGCTCTGCTTGCTAGAAGGCAAGCAAGCGCTGTCATCTAAGAGAGGCTTCCTGACTCAGCTTAGCTGCAAAACCCTGCAGCTCTTTAAGAGATCCTGCCATGAAACACTTAAGTGGTGTTGATGAAAAGCTGACCACATGCTTTTCACTTTTCAGCCATAGCCGTTTTAAAATGCTGGCTGTCTGGGCCATCCTGCCAGTGCAAACTCTGACTCTTTCAGGCAGGCGGTCCAACTATGGAGCATTTGAGTGTGGTTTATGAGCACACTGCTGCAGCTTGCTTGCTGGCAGGGACCTTAAACCGCCATAGAGTTGTGGCAATAAAATGGCTCCAGTGGTACCTCAGCCATGAGCCTACACTCTCACAAAGCTAAGGAATGGGCTGGATCCAGCCGTCAAAGCCACGGCTTTAATCCTACCCATATTGCTTGGTAAATTAAAGACTCATGTGGTCAGAAAAAGAGAGATATACAGTAAAGAGAGATTCAAAGATGAAGAAAACCTCTAAACGGTTTACAATGTGTTAAAAATATATGCAGGCTAAAGGTTAAAGTCGTTAAAATAAAAAAGAAAGAAAGAGAGTAGTTGGATGTGGTGGTGCACACCTTTAATCCCAACACTTGGTAGACAGAGTCAGGCAGACCTCTGTGAGTTCAAGGTGTGGTAGCACACACCTTTAATCCCAAACCTTGGGAAGCAGAGGCCGACAGACCTCTGTGAATTCAAGGTGGGATGGCGGACACCTTTAATCCCAGCACTTGGGAGGCAGAGGCAGGTGGATCTCTGTGAGTTCAAGGACAGCCTGGTCTACCGAGGGAGTTCCAGGACAAAGATACACAGAGAACCTGTCTCAAAAACTAAAAGTAAAAGTAAAAGTAAAAGAAATAGAGGTTAAAGTAAAGCCACATAAAGATGGAAAACTCACAGAGAATCTGGATACTGTATGCTATTATTCTCTCTTTGAATTGTTTGAATGCTGAGGAAGGAGCAACAGCTGCTAAAAGGTATTTGCTAATAAATGCTGCTAAATTAATCCAAAATAGGTATTTTGGAAATACCTTGACTTCAAAATTGAAGTCAAAAGGTATGTTACTTTGGAGAAGATATTTTGCTTTTGTTTCCACAGGGAATGAGAGGCTGTTGATTCATTCTGAGTTAAGAAAACTCAGGTTGGATCAAGGAAAACCACCTAAGAAATCTTCGGCAGGAGCAGATGGCCCAGATGTCTGAGTTCTACATCCAGAACAGATTCAAGACTGCTGCCTGAGATGATCAAGACTCACAGGATACTCCAGTCGAGGACTTGATCATAATTCTAAATTTTCTTTAGGTCCCCATAAGATTATCAGCACCCCCAACCAGCCGGAAGTAGCCTGGAATACTATGCCCACATTCCCAAAAAATGGACTATGGATATTTTCCTTTGTTTAAATAAAAAAAGAGGGGGGAGTGGTGCAGGAGAACAATTCTATATCTGTCAATTATGTTTTAAATAAACGCTGATTGGTCGGTAGCCAGGCAGGAAGTATAGGCAGGAAAACCAGACAGGAAGTAGAGGCAGGGCAATGAGAACAGGAAAATTCTGGGAAGAAGGAAACCCATTCCTTGCAGTCCTACCCAGGAAGTAGAAAGCCCATTCCTCACAGTCCTTCCCAGACCACCGTAGAAGCAGGATATGGACCTGCCCTGATGAAAAAGGTACTGAGCCATGTGGCTAACATAGATAAGAATAATGGGTTAATATAAGTTATAAGAGCTAATATGAAGCCTGAGCTAATGGGCCAATCAGTTTATAACCTAATGCAGACCTCTGTGTGATTTTCTCTGGGACTAAATGGCTAGGGGACTGGGCAGGACATAAACCCTGACAATCCCGGCCCTTGTGCTACAGGGAATTAACAGCCCATCATTGAAAGACACAGCAGAGGAACCTGTCACAGAGAAATCCCAATAGTACCATTTCACCTTTGTATAAATGTTCCCTTAAGAGGTGACTTGGGTATATGATGTTAGGAGCTCTAGCAGCATAGCAGAGGCATAAGGTCTTTTTCATGATCACAATAATATTTGTTACTCTGTAGCTTATTCATATTCACTGCCTGAGGCTGGAGAGGCAGCCAGAGGGTGACGGTGACTGCTGTTCAAGCCCAATGACCTGTGCTAGAGCCCTGGAACCCACCCATAAAAGTGGAAGGAGGGAACCAATTCCATGAAGTTGTCCTCTGACCTCCATATGTGTTCTGTGACAGGTGTGCTCTAATACATGTGCACACACGCTAACAATAAATAGTGTTGAAAATATCTTTTAAATGTTTGAGTAAGAGTTGGGGGTGTGAGTCAGTGGTAGAGTGTTTTCCTGGAATGTGCAAAGCCCAGGACAAGTTCCCAGCACTGTCTCCTCCCATGAAAGCTACTGTTAACTACAAAGCTCAGTTTAATTTCCTCACTTTCTCTATCCCCACATCTTGGGCAGAGTGTGAGTTTGTCTGGTTTTCTGAAGCCCAGTGCAAGACTGCAGTCTTCGCTTCCCACAGAACTGACAGGCTTTTCCTCTTGCCGTTTGGTGTTCGATATGATGAATCTTTTTAGCCAGAAGTAAACGGATCCGGTAAACAAGTAAGTATCAGACTGATACTTACAAGAGTCTGATCCCACAACAGCACAGGCAGAGCCTCCAGATGGCACCGCGTAGACTCCGGCTGGCCCTGATCTGCAGTGTCTGTGCTGTCTGTTGTTAAGATGCACGAGGGCAGGCAATCGCCTACAAAGATGTGATTGCTCATCCTGCAGGGCTGCAGGCATGCAGATGTGGCTGTGCAACAGATTGACTCTAACCTCAGTAGCATGGGAGAATGAGGATTTATTGCAGAGCAGTAGAGAAAAATAACACAAGGATGGGGCTGAAAACCCTACATGGAAGTGTTGAAAATACCCAGGCCAAAGTTTTGAATATTTCATATTTATGTTTTGTGTGTGTGTGTGTGTGTGTGTGTATACATGTGCCACACAGCACGTGTGAAGTTCAGAGTACAGCCCGTGGTGGTTCAGTTCTCAGCTTCCATTCATGCAGACTCTGGGTATTGAACTCAGTTCCTCAGGTTTGGCAGAAAGCACTTTATCTACTGAGCCGTCTTGTCAGCCCCCAGGTCAAAGCTTTTATAACCATTGCTGCTTCCCACCTGGTCACCATACACCCCTTCTGAGTTGTGTCCACCATCCTGGTCACACCCCAGTGGAAGCCCTTAATTTAATTTAGGCTCTAAGGTAGTGCTTCTACTTCCTAACTCATGTAGTAGTGAAAGGGTTTATTACAAATAAATGAATTCTTGTACATTTTATAACCTGCAAGAGCTTCATGAAACATTCAACATTCTAGAAACACATAGTATTTTATCACTTTGTAATGGTTTTTACACATTTTACTAACTACTGCCGTAAAAACCTTCAAATGCTCTGTGAGAAGCAAGCACAGTTTTTGTTACACAATATAGAAGGGAAACTTGTTGCATAGCACCTTTGTGGACCATTAGTCTTGGGGTAAGAACTCTTGATCATTTTTTTTTATCAACTTTTCCCCAATTTAACTTACAACCAAGCTTGCTACCGTTCAACAAAAGTTGTAAGCTTAAAGCTAGAGGCGGGATTAGAATGAGTTGACCCAATATCCCAAGCATGGAGTTTCTTGAAATGAGACTGTACCCACAGGGGATCCCTCTTCCCAGCTGTCCTCCTCCTCAGCACCTACTATGTGATTATCTGACTTTAATACCAGCAAACACCCGAGGCCATGATACTTATTGCTAACCCTACATGGTTTGCAAGATCAATGTAAAATTGCTCAGTGTCCAAAATTCACTTTGAATTTATGGTCTGTAGTTACCATGTCATAATAAAGCAAGCACTAAAACTAACGCAAGAGAAGGCTGAGAGAGTTTTCATCTCCCCCCCCCCCCAGTCGTTGGCTCATTCTGCCAAACACAACCTTGATTGAAACGGTGTCATAAAAAAGTATAATGGGAAAGGTTTAAGAATGCAGTCGTGTTAACATCACTTCCTCTACTGAGCACGCACTGTGAGCTCAGACACTGCGCTAGGCCTTTGCCAGCACCCCTCTGTTCCCCACTTGCTCATGGCAGGAGACTATGGATATATATGGCTGCGCAGCACGAAGAAATTAAAGCGCAGATCATTTACACATGTCTCTTTACAGCTTTTGATTACATTTATTTATTTATTGGTTTTTGGAGACAGGGTTTCTCTGTGGCTTTGGACCCTGTCCTGGAACGATCTCTTGTAGAACAGGCTGGTCTCGAACTCACAGAGATCCCCCTGTCTCTGCCTCTCGCTGAGATTAAAGACGTGCGCCACCATTGCCCGACTCATTTATTTATTTATTTCTCTCTCTCTCTCTCTCTCTCTCTCTCTCTCTCTCTCTCTCTCTCTCTGTGTGTGTGTGTGTGTGTGTGTGCATCTGGGGAAGCCAGAGAACTTTTGAGAGTCAGTTCTGTCCTTCCAAGATTTTCAGCCTGGGCAGCAAGCACCTTTACCCACATAAGCCATTTCACTGGGCCCACATTTCTCATATAAGGACCCCCAACTTCAGGGTCCCTGAGTTTTCGGCCCCTGGGGTTCAGATAAAGACAGTGCTGCCAGCTTGCTGCACCCCCTCCGCTGTCACCGCGCTCTCTGGATGAAAACTTTCCTGAGGACGCCATATGTGAGTTATGTGTACAAGTGTTCTTACACACATGCTACCTGCATACATTGTTTCATCTTGGCTGGGGGTGGGCAACCAAGACATTGTATGGTTTTGCTCAACATTGCTTTTGCTACAAAAGAATCAAACCCATGATGGAAATAGTGCCTGAAATATCTCTAAGAAAAATCACTTTTCTAGGCATAAGGTTGGGTGTTTGTTATCGTTCTGTTTGTCTCAGTGTGGAGCAAAGATATTCTTTGACTTCTCTAAGCCACGGCACGCTGCTACACACACGTGGCGTGGTAATCCTTCCACACTGCTTTGCCTCACCATCTACATTAAGTTGACTTAATTTATTTTCTTTGGGGTTGAATATTTTAAATATTGTGCAAGAGTGCCACGGCATTGGTGGGGAGCTGGGGGGAGGGTTGCTTCCAAAGTCAGTCCTTCAACACCCTTTATTTTAACTTGGCTTTCTTAAAATTCTGACAAGCTAATAACTGATCAGCATAGTAAGTAGGCAATAAAGACTGGACCATCGTCAAGTGAGGGAGGACAAAGGACATACAAGGCACAGCAGATGCGTGATGCTACTATACAACCCACAGCAGTCACCTCCCATTAATATTTCCCTGACCTTGCAAGGACATCACTTCCTCTACTGTGTTCATGATATTGTCATTAGTTTCTTCTCTATTACAGATTATACCCACGACTTTGTAAATATGTATTATTCTTATGGTCTCATGAAGTCAGAGATGAAACCGTGGGCACACTCATCTCCACCAGTTGACATAAAGGCCTGACATGACGGACGACCATTATCTATTTAAGAAATGGATGAGGAATACAATTAAAATCTACACAAATCATTGGTTTGGATACTACCTCTGAAGTTGGTCTGTGTTCTGGTGTGTTTATATTAATGGAGTGGCATAGTCATTAAGGAGGACTTTCAATTTCCTGAAGATACATCAACCCCTTCTCAGGTCTGGCCACCGGTTCCGATGCCCATCTGGTCCACTTAACTTTGAAAATCTGTTGGATCAGAACTGCAGGACTCACCGTGCCTCTTCCCATAGGTCAGCGAGGAACCACCATCATAGTCACCTCAGCTGCTAGCCTTCCACTAGCCAAAGGTTTCCAGAAAAAGCTGAGACGGGCATTCTTCACAAAAGAATGCCCACTGAGGACCCAGGAGATGATGAGTGTGGTCCATCATGACTCATTTATGTGAAACTAAATCTCATTAATCAAATTAGCTGCTCTGTTGAAGTGTATACAGTCCTTGACCACGACGTAAGAGAGGTTCTAGGAATGTTTTAAATTCAACACCAATGGCACTTTCTGAAAATTCAAGGGGAGCCAAGTACATAATGGATATTGATCACAAATGTACTTATTTATCATACAAGCTCTGCAAAGTGGGAATTAATGCTTCTGTTTTATACAGAAAGAACATGAACAGAAATAAGATTAACTTTCTCTGTTTGCAGAGCAGCTAAATGGAGGAGCCAAGACAGAGTTCAGTAACTTTTTAAATCTCAAAGCACATACTTTTAGCAATATGCAATAGTTACTACTAAATTTTAATATTTCTACACATGACTTAATTCTACATGGTTGAGATATTTTTCGATGTGAGTGTACACCCTATCAAGAAGCAGGCTTTGGGAACTGCATTTTTGGTTCATGACTGGATTTCTTCTTTACTGGAGAAAATCACCATGACCCGAAACCATGGCAACACAGTGAGAGATTATAAATTTTGAAAAGCAAAAAGGAAACTTTAAGATAAGTAAGATTTTTGTTTCTCTCTTCAAATGTTTTTTATATATATATTCATGCAACAGACCAAAGAAGACAGGAAGTACGTAATGGAGCAGATATCAGGTAATATGAGCTGAACTGTGGTCTCCTGGCCAGTTTCTTTCAGAAAATAAATAAATAAATAAAATGTCAGGAACCATCTTGGACAACCGTCTCAGCAAAGAAAATAACATATGGTTTTGAACCTTATAGACTTGAGAATTCGCTCTCTCGCGTGCCCTGGGAAAAGCTAAGATGGGGGTGATGGGGGTGGGGTGATTGATCTAGAATATGTCTCAGGTCCAAACTAACCCATAACCCAGGTCCTGCTGTCATGGTGTTCTCATTGGAGAAAAGAAGCGAGGGCAGATGGTGGGGAACTCGACTCACTTCGGTGTCGCAGAGGAATAACGTTTGTGATCCCCAGAGTGTGAAACACGAGAGGTGAACCTGGAGTCACACTTTATGAAGGGCTAACTGACGCTTCTGCTCTGGTGTAGCGGTTGAGGCGGGTGACTGCTAATTCTCTACCTACAGCTTTTGGTAGTGTCACGTGTTCAAGTTCAGCGTCACAGAGACTTAAGAAATTTCCTTACTATACTCCTTCTCAAATAACAATAAAATTCCTCTAAAGTTATTTCCTCTCCTCTCCCCTCCCCTCCCCTCCCCTCCCCTTCCCTCCCCTCTCCTCTCCTTTCTTTTTTCTCCTCTCCTCTCTTCTCTTCTATGGCAGGGTCATGCTTGAAACTCCCAGATGGCAATCCTCCTGCCCCAGCCTCCCGTGTACTGGGATCACAGGCATGCGCTGTCTCAACCTTTCATCTGTGGACAACACATCCACTCATCTCTTTCCTTCACTCTCCATATCAAATTAGTGCTCGTCTCTGGAGCAGCTCAGATCCAGCCGTCTTCTTACCCAGGACCCAAGCACACCCATAAACTTCAGATAAATATCTAAACTGTGCACCTCCTCCCCTTTCACCTCCACCTTTGTCAGTCCAGGTCAAATCAAAGCTTCACATTGAATGTCCCTGCCTCCTCATGCTCTGGGCCACCTACAGTTCTTCTCTTCCAGACCTGGGTCTTTCTTTTACCCCACCTTCTATGTGTATATCCTTCCTTTGTGTTGGGGTGGGACTTTCTGTGACTGTTCTTTCCTCCTACAAGACACGGCAGCCATTGCGCCTCAAGGGAAGGACAGAATCATCCCAGCATGGAGCCTGGTGTGCTCTGCTCTTTGAAGCTTTGGGTTATCAGGCTTTGGCAATGGTTGAGACCAATGAGATGCCAGTGTGACATCCCATAGACTTATCAAAGGAAAACAAAGCACCTTCTGAACTGATAAACTATGTTGGAAGGAAACATTTGCTGGACTGGAGGTGGAGCGGTAACAGCTGCCTGATTGGAAATGTCAGAACTTAAGGAGCAAGGCACATTGAAAGATATAGGCACGGAAATCAAGTTTCAGATGTGTTTACTGATAACCAACTTCAGTCCTTTGAGAGTTCTTTAGGTTTGGGAAGAATGGTTGAGTAAAGCACCTGCCATACGAGGATGAAGACCTGAGTTTGGATCCCCGGCACCCACGTGAAAGGCTGGCGTGGTGGCATGTGTCTATACCTCCATCACAAGTCAGCTCACAGCCAGCTGCAACTGCAGTTCCAGTGGATCTGATGCCCAGACATGCTTGCCAGCAAGACACCCACACATATAAAAACTAAAATAAGAAGCCAGGCGGTGGTGGCGCACACCTTTAATCCCAGCACTTGGGAGGGTGGATCTCTGTGAGTTTGAGGCCAGCCTGGTCTACAAGAGCTACTTCCAGGACAGCTAGGGCTGGCTGTTACACATAGAAACCCTGTCTCAAAAAAACAAAACAAAACAATTAAAATAAAAAATAAGGTGAAGAGCAATTGAGAAAGACATTTGGCATTGACCTCTATCTATACTGAACACACATGCGCATGCACACAGATGTATACTCATACTCCCCACATATGCAAGTGAGTGCACACACATGCATGTGCACACACATATGCCTTTTTATTAAAACTTTCTTCTTTTCATATGCAATTTTCACATTTAATTAATACACATTTATTGACTCTAATGCAAAGTACCAAAAGAAAGCAAGACAGAAGATTCCACAGGTTTGTGAAATGACATCATATTAGAGCTAAATAGTGAATTGAGGCTAGGATGAGTTGAAGCTTGCTGACTTCTAGAGAGAAAGTCAAAGTAGACACTTGTCACGTCTAATGGTGACGAAGCAGAAGAGCCACGTTCAGCTAGGAATCACGTGTGCAGGGATGGGTCAAAAGTGCTGTGTGGGTGGAGCTATGTAGGTGTGTTGGGGATGGGCTGTGAAATTCTTTTAGCCCAGAATATGAAGAAACTCGTGTATCACAATGAGGAGCTTGGTTCTACCCTGGAGTCCATGAGCACACACACACACATTCCTGGGGATGAAGATGACTGGACTTGATCTGGCCGAGAAACGGTCACTGATTAGGAGTTGAGAGTATAGGAGAGGAATGAGTACAATGGTTTGATAAAGAATGGCATCACTCTGGAAGATCAATGAATATTTTAAATAGTGACATCAAACTTGAAGATGGTGAGCATGTGATGTTAATGAAAACATCAAACAGAGTTACCATCTAGCCAGCGTCTCATGCACACACTTACACATGAGTCATCCTTTATTCTTCCATTCACCCATCCATCTGTCACATAGCCAACATGTATTTCTTGGCTGTCTGTCCTGTCATAGTTACCGTCAGACACTGTTCCGTAGCTGCCGGCTGGCCTTGCAGCTGGAGGGAGTGATCCCTTTCATGGTGTCACTCTTCTGGGTTGTAAATGTGGTTGATGTGGCTAAGATGGGGTAGATGGCTTAAAGAAAGCGGAGACTTGGTCAAGAATGCTGCCTTTTCGTAACTACAGCATCCTCTCTTGCTTCCCATGTTCTCTACCTAATCTCAGATTTCTGACTGCACCGAAAGAGTGAACGGATCAGGTACTAAACAATCCGTTTCTATAGCTGTACTCTCTGAAGCGGTCCCACCCCCACCCCTTATCATTTTGGCCCCTTGCTGTCTTTCCTAGGAAGGTCAAGACAAATTGACACAAAACTCCTTAAGCCACACAAAAAGTAGAAACGGAGCAACTTAATGGATGCGTAAAATGAGCACAGTGCAAAGATGCACGCTTTATAAGCTGGCGGGGAAAATGTGAGGTGAACTAGATCCAGATGGGGTTGAAGCATAGCTTTGAAATGACTGCTTGTGTAAGCCTGAAAATGTGGACTTGTCCTACATTCTGAGAAGAATATCACCCCGAAGGAAAAGACTCATCAACGGCAATGCGAGTTTTTGGTGAGAAGCTTTTCTTAATACAATTTTCAAGAGCTGTCGGGAAAACATTTTGTTTACAAAACCCGAGCTATGGAGTATCACTTCAGGACATTCAAATCGTGAATGATGACGGCTCACTGCTGTGGTGCCCAGGTAAAGATTACTGTCTTAGGGAGGTAATCGGGAGTAGGAAAGGCTGGGGAAGCATGACTTCAAAATCTCAACGTATCTGGTAAGAAGATTGGGAATGTTTATGAAGATTATAAAATAAAAGCAATACGTTTTTCAAGAGCAAAACCAAGGTGCATGATTGTCTGCCAATATATTACTGCTCATTTGAAACTGAAAGGACAAACGAATGGAGGTCAGTTTGGAATATTGTAATGAGGTCACTAGGTTTTGTCTTTGAATCTGAAGGTTAGTACACCAAATTTCAATCACACTCTACACTTTCTTGATCCAAACTTTCCAACTAGATTCATATAAGTCGAGAATTATTATTTGCTTTAGTTATGAGAATGACAATTAAGAAATGACAATTTTCCAATATGGGGTTTGTAGTCACAATTTTCTAGTTTGTTGTGTGTTTATTAAAAGCAACATTTCATTCCAAGACAATGCAACAATTCACCAAAATCGTCTGCAAAAAATTAAATATTGCTTATGCTATCAAAGGATTTGAATAAAATGGGGTTTTTAATTTTTGCTTTTTGATGGAAGAGGAAATACATGTGATATTAATGTCTATTTCTTTTTCTCCTTGTGTTCAGCTACAGAGCAGTAGAAATTGATAGCTAGAAATATTCAGATTTTACTGTGGGTATAAAAGAGATTCTGGATGACTAAGTGTCCCAAGGAAGCTGAGGAGACCCTGGCACAATGCTTGTGGGGACATCGGTCATGGAAAGGCTCACGGACCTCCCAGGACTCTGTCCATAGAAGTCCTTTGCTCTGCCCTGGTCTTGTTTCTTGTCTATGTGACACTCAGTGGCTTTTTTTTTAAAAATCAGATCAACTCCTTCGTTCTGTGGTAACACTAGAGTTCATCCATGGCCCTGTATGGCTCTATAACTTCTATCTTCCTATTGCTGAATACTCCAGTCTATGAATCTATGAATGCATAGGCCTTTCCACCAGCCACTATTTGAAGAATCTCTTAATTGATCCTATTTTGGGGCAGATATGGTTCATAAAGGGAACTCACATACAAGTATTATATAGAGAGACATCAATCAGAATGTTTGGGTAAATGTCAAAGAGCACAGATGCTGGATTATGGTAAGGCTGTACATTTAGTCTGAGAAGAAATTACCCAAGTGTCCTCAAAGTGTCTGCATCATTTTATATTTTTAAGATCGTGACTGGCAGCAGCATCAGGTTTATAGCCTTTTCAGGATTAGGATATCATAGTTTCTAAGTAGGGCAAGATGGCTAACATCTGTAATCCAAGCACTTGGGAATCTGAGACAGGAGGATTGTTGCTAGTTTAAGACCAGTCCAGGCTCACAGCAGAGTGTATTCTGCTATCAGCGATGAGCCTCCCTGGATGCCTTGTCCCACTCGGGTCCACACTCCTTCACGCCTGCAGTGTCCGTGTACAGTCTACGCATTCTTTTCTTCCACACATTCTTCCTTCCCTCTTTTCCTGGAGTCTCTGGTTTAATTGAGCATCTCGCACCATTCTGATTTTGAGTTTCAGGGCTGGAGAGATGGCTCAGTGGTTAAGGGTACCATCTGCTCTTCTAGAGGACCCAGGTTCAATTCCTAGCACCCACAACTGACTGTAAATCTAGCTCCAGGAGATCTGACACCTTCACACTAATATGCATAAAATAAAGTTATATTAAAATAACTTTCTGAATCTCTCTTAGCACAGCAACCACACTTTAAAAAAAGGAGTGCTTATCTTAGAGCATGCAATATTCAGCACACCTAGGTCAGTTTCTGACTGGAAAGCTCTTTCTCAAGTGTAGACTGTCATCTACCCTTGCCCTGTATCATTAATGTCACTCAATTTAATTAGACACATCGTTACTATCATTGTTTGAACAAAGGTTATCTATTAAATTATTTAAAAGATAAAAAATAAAAATACAAAAGATTTCATGATTTCTTCTGCATCTTTTCTCGTTTCATCCTAAAACACATTTCTTTTTTAAAAAAAATATTTTATTTTATTAATGTGTGTACATAAGTGTGTGAATGGATTTTTGCAAGCATGTGTATATGCGTGTGCGCAACTGTTTGCATGTGTGTATGTGTGGTGTGTGTGAGTACCCATGAAGACTGGAAGAAGATATCAGATCCCCAGGACCTGGAGTTACAGAAGGCTGTGACCCAGTAGGAACCAAACTCTAAAGGGCAATATCTTGATTGATGAGTGATGTGGGAGGGCCCAGCCCACTGTGGGTAGTGCTATCCTTGGACTGGGGGTCCTGGGTTGTAAAAAAATAGCAGGCCCTATAAAAGCACGAGAGTAAGCAGCATTTCTCCTCGGTTTCTCCTCAGTTCCAACCTGCAGGTTCCTGCCCTGAGCTCTTTCCCTGGCTTCCATCTATAAAGGACCATAACCCACAATACACATAAGACACAATACACCCGCGCCTTCCTGAGTTTTATCACAGACACAGGAGCCAACTAGGACCAACCATTATTTTGTCTGGTTTATTCCTACCTTTTCACATTAAGCCTAACTTTAAAGATTATGTCATTGTGTCTGAACACATGGTTGGTTAATATCTATATATCTATCTGTCTATCTGCCTGTCTGCCTGTCTGTTTGTCTGTCTATCTACCTACCTACCTATCATCTGTCTGTCTGTCTTTCTATATCTATAAAACCAATGACTATGTTCCGTAATGACCGTGTATTATATTTCACAGTTCATAAACCATGTGTTGCCTTTTAGCCAGCACAACAAGAACTGTTGCTTTGTTCAAACTGGAAGCTTTACTTCCGAGTCACATCACTAGTTTTTTTTTTTCAACACAAATAACACAAAAGGTTCTCTTTCTAGCAGCGCAAAGAGCAGATTTATGCAAGGGTAAATCTCCAGCTAGAACCCCATCTGCAAAGGAGATGTTTCCACATGGTTCTCTGGAGTAGTTTGTAAAATTTCACTTTATGCCCCGTCTCTTTGCCTCCACCCGTTTCTCTATAACAGAATGTTAAAATGAACCAAGCCACCGTCGTGCTCATTTATGGGATCCTAACATAGATAGGCTTCTGAGACTCATGTGGTATGATGCAAATATCAGTTTAATTATTTGGTGATGATTTGTCAATTAGTCTCTGAGTTATTTTGCTTCTGTTTTCCCTAGCATTTCTCTGAGTAATAAGACTATTAGGGAGTTCAAGGGAGAGAAAAATGAGAGTGAAAATACATATGTAACACTAATCTCTTTCATTAGATGTTTTAAAGGTATTTAAGCCATCTTAGCAATCCACTGGAATATATATATATATATATACACATACATGTATGTATGTATGTGTGTGTGTGTGTGTGTGTGTTTACTCAGCTTTTCTTTAGACTGTTCTGAACACTCTTTTCATAGTATGAGGTAGGAAAGCAAATTGCACTGAAGGAGAACGCTTGCACACAGGAGAGCACCATGGAACCCTTTTCATCATGTAAGCACTGGCTCAGGCTGTGCTGGGGGTCTTTGAGGGGTACACATGTGCTGGGCACTGGTAACCAGCATAAATCCTCTTGCCTTGGATACATACCAAGATTTTGTTTAAACACAGTAAAGACTATCTCCATGAGATTAAATGGGTTCTTTCTATTAAAAAAAATCAAAATGAAGACAAAAGATCTACAGAAGATATAGATTAGTCTTGTGTGTGTGTGTGCTTGTGTTTCTGTGAGTTTTAGAGTTCAAGATAACTGCTCATATATTCTACCCACTCCACTCGTTCATTCAACACACAACACATTCTTACCCATAACAATTGAGTGTATGGCATTGGGATGGTTGCTGAGGAGCTCTATTGGTCCTGAGTATATTTTGCTCATTCATTCATACATTCATTCAGTCATTCATTCAACATTTATCAAGCAACTATCGCATACCAAGCTCTGTTGGGTCCTAGGAAGGAAACAGACAAAAAGCTTCATCCCAGGAGATTCATGACCCTTTGATTTCAGATATTAAATCAGAACATATGTTTTAAAAATGCTGTGTTTCATGGTGACAAGTGCAGGAGAGGAAAAGGAAGGGAGCAATGAGAGATGGAACAGTGCATTATGGGGGGGTAGTGGCTGCAAGGCTTCACTGAGAAGGAGCCTTGACAGAGTCTGAAGGCAGGCAGTGAACTGAACGATCTATGTATCTGGGAGAAGGAACGTAAGAAGCAGAAGGAAGAGTGTGTGCAAAGTGCCCAACACAGAAATGCACTAGGTGTGTGTAAGGAAGAGACACAGCCAGCCACACCAACATGGAGTGAGAACAAAGGGAAAGGTAGAAGGAGCTGAAGGCAGCCAGACAGAGGCTGTGAGATCACAGAGGATTTGTAGATAAACAAAAACATCTTGATTTGATGCTGGGAAGCATCTGATCATTATAAGGAAGGGCTTGATTGTTCTGTGGGCCATAGAGAATCTATGACCGGGTGAGCAAGAAAGAGGAGGAAGCAGCTGGAAAGTTACTATGACAACGGGAATGTTGCATGGACCAGGGAAGAGCCCTGGGTGGGAAATGAGCAGATTTAGTTTGGGGCCAATCATGGAGAGGAAGGGAAATGTGAGGAACAGTGACCTCAGGTTTATGGGCAAAGGAAGAAAGAGGAGGAAATGCCAGCCCCTGGAGTGGGGAAAAGCTGTGGGTGGAGAAGAGATGAGAAGCCAGTCTAGGGAAATTCTTTACAAGATGGTAATATATTTTAGATGAGCAATAGAAATGCAGAGGCATTTTCTGAATGACAGCCATTCAGAAAAGAGTAAACAAGTGCTGGAGAAGACACTGAGACAAGGGGACTCCTCCACCCTGCCGCTGGGGACATAAACTAGCCTGCAACTGTGGAAATCCATGTGCAGCTTCCCAAGGAAACCAAATTAAACCTACTATGGGATCCAGTTCAATGCTTTAGGTACAACCAAGGTGTACCTAAAGGGAGAGGTGGCTGAACATAGTGCAGAATATCCACACCATACAGTTTTAATTCTTTATAAAGACTAAAGAAATGATGTCATCTTTGGGGAAAAGGAGCGAAGAGGAGATTATCACACTAAATCCAGTCTCTAAAATAAAAAGTTCTCTCGTATTTTGAACCCTAGATTTTATACAGAAACATAAACTCATGGGCATATGGCGTCAAAGTAGAAATGAAATTTTTGAAGCAGGATGGGATAAAGAGGGATAGTGGGAGAGAAGGGGGAGGGGATGGTGAGGGTCAGAGAATAAGGGGATAGGCTTATATATTTGCATGAAAATGCCCTTATGGGGCTGAGAGCTAGGTACACTGAATGTATGCCAAATTAAAAGAGAAAAGGAGCCTGGAGTTGTGGGCAGATACCCAGGCTATACACATGTTTGATGTTTGTTAGTATAATCGTGATATTTAAAACCTCGTGGTTGGAGAAGGTCACAAGGAGACCCAGTTAGGATGAGGAGGAATCCTGGATTCTGTGTCGATGATACACATTTAACACTGAGTTGATGAGGGGAAAACTAGGGGTGACTGGGAAGGTGAAGCAAGAAGGAGACTAAAAGTCTAGAATCCTGGAGGCTGCTTGATGAACATTCTTTATGGAGAAGGATTCAACCCCCTCACACTGCAGACAACACCAGGCTCAGAATCGGGGTCAGGGTGTGAGGTCCCAGGCAATGGACTGGTAGGGAAAACAGCTCCGCTGGCGTGAACGTGGGAAACGTAGAGGGGAAATTGGGAGTGGACCGCAAGCTGTTCTCAGATTGTTCTTTGATCACAGTCCATTCTCCGATAAGAATTTTAAACACGCACTGGCCGTTATTTTGTTCAACTGTAAAACTGAACCACATAAGCTTAACGACCCCTCTAGCTGTTATTCACCAGGGCCAAATACAGGTTGAGTGCCCAGTGCTGGGGGAAAAGACTAGAATAAAGTGAGAGGAGGCTACAGAAGGGAGGTGGGATCTCTTCAACCGAAAACACCTCCCTTATTTCTCCATCTTTCTCTTCACATTAGACCTTGACTTCCATGCCCAGAGCTCAAATATGAAAGGGAATGGGAAGTGTCAGTTACCGACTTGAAACGTATGGAAGATATCAGCACTGACAGAGTCTAGTGAGACCACTGTGTCCCTCCCTGTCTCTGGACATTTCATCCTTGGAGGCCTGGGATAAACCCACTAGACAAGGAAGGCAGGGCAGCCAGACAGAAATGGTGATGGTGTCCTGTGTTTCTCCCTTAGACCGAGCCAGCTGTGTGGAACTGGAGAAGAAACACATAAAGGGTGCCATGTTGGTGTCTATGAACCATGCGGCTGCTAGGGCTATACAAATCTGAGTGCCTTGTGCGGTTACCCAGGGCCAAGGTGTCATCCTGGCTACAGCTGAAGCCTAGGGCCAAGCCTGGGTCTGTAGTCCTACAGAAGCCAGGGTTTGTGTTAATGTCCATGGCCTTGTGATGTCCATGCCACCAAAGGCTGATGGGGAAACTCTACCAACCAATCACATCTAGTTAAGGCGTGGCTTCCTGGGTCAGAGGAGAAAAAAACTGGAAGGACTCAGGTGCGCTCTCTCTCTCTCTGCGCGGTGGGGGCCGGACAGATAGGAAGTCGGACCTCCCACTCTTGTAGCGTGAGTTTCCCCTTATAATCATTAAAATATAATTGTTATTCTTGAGCTGGCCTGGTTATTTATCGTACCCATCTAATCAACAACACCTGGCACAACACCAGGCTACAAGGATACCCCAGTTCTGGACCACCACCTGTGGCTATGTTGAGGTCCAAGTGATGGTTGCTGCAGGCCAGGCCGATCTCAATAAGCCTATGTTGTTTCCCAGGGTTATGGTGTTGTCTGGGTCCAAGCTGCTGCCGAGGGCCATGCCTGGGTCCGCGGTCCTATGCCTCCCATTACCATCGAAGGATATGCAGATGCCCAGGGTCCGGGCCAACACCTGAGTGGCTGCATGGGGTCTGAGCTGCCACCTGGGGTCATACCGGAATCCAGGGACCATGCTACTGGTGGGTCTATCCCGATCTGAGAAGCCTGCACTGCCGCCCAGGGCCATGGTGACAATGGGGCCCAGGATGCTGCTGATGGGCACAGCTGCGTCCATGGTCTAGGTGTGGCTAGGGTCTGTGTTGATGTTCCTAAAGGCTTGTTTTGACAGACAGGTCAAGGGGATACAGTCCATTCTGATGTGGACAGCGCTGGTTTTATGGTGGCAGCCCTGTGCTGATGGAACCACTCACTTCTGCACATCTTAGGGGAGCAGGAAGCAGAGAGTAGGCAAGCAGTAAGGTTGGACTATTAAACCTTCAAGACCTGCCCTCAGCGATCCACTTCCTTCAGTCTCTGCTCACTGAAGGTCCCACCACCTTCTAAAACAGTGACACCGGTAGCTTCTCCCTTGTTAGTAAGTTGGCCTATGTGGGACACTTCAGGTAGTTGACATGTAAGCCATGCATGTTCGCACAGATGTGTGCAGGGTAGAAAGGGCAATGAGGCCATTTCCTGCCGAGCATCAGACTTTAGGCTCCACAGCACAAATAAAGAGACGTCAGCAGGAACACACGGTGACTGAGTTATCTGGTTTGTCAAGAGGAACCTGAAGTTTCGCAAGTTTCAGGCTGAGTCACATAAAATTGACTCATTTAAACTTCACCTTAAAGTGAGACTGCAACCTGCGCTCAAGATCAGGTTGTTTTCGTGAAGCATAAAGCTGCTTCTGCAGGCGATTGAGACATTTACACCATGCGTGTACAGCTCTTTGGCAAACAAAAGAACAAAATACTGTGCCTGCAAGAAGAACTGGGTTTGAATTCCATCTGTTACTTTGTCCAGTTTCCCAGCAAGGGAGCCTTGCTGAGTTCTAGCACCCTGATTTGCAAAGTGAAAACTTACAAATAATTATATCTTTATTAAATGCCACAATACACACAATAGTGTTTTATCAACCATAGATTCTCTAACTAAAGGAAGATGGAATCCATGCAAAGTTATCTTGTTAAAGACTGAAAACAAGCTTATCTTGTTAAAGACTGAAAACAAGCAATCAAATATTCCTTTGCATAGCTAGGAGAAGAATGCACTAAACAGAAGGAAGGGTGGCACCGCTATTTGCAGCCCGTTGGGGGTGGGGCCACCTCTGGGATGGTGGTCCCGGATGCTGTAAGAAAGCCAGCTGAGAAGTCACTAGGAGAAAGTCAGTAAACAGCATTTCTCCCTGGCGTTTGTTTGAGTTCCTGCTGCAGTGGTCGCTGTGACCTCCACAGTCGGCAGAGTGACAATCTTCGGGAGACAAGAGGGCACTTAAATTCAGCACATCTAAGTAGCTGGTTCATTGTAGGCCTGTTTAAGCAAAGCACAATTTGGTGAGAACTTTTCTGGGTAATTAACTCAGTCCTGTGTGCCCAATAAAGAGTACATAAATCTCTTTGAGGAGCAAAGAAAGATGAATAAAGATTGAATGTAACTACACCAAAGCGCTTTGTAAAATACATGTGATGCCTCCCATAAAGAGGTCCTATGGGTTGGGCCACACATGACACCTTCCATAAAGATGGGTTCTATAGATCGACTTAGAAAAACAAGCTTATGATAAAGGTCTGGGAGAAGGTCCAGTGTGGTCTACAAGGTGTAAAGGCCACCAGGCTATTAACCACATCCACTCCCAGCCTTCTGGGCAGATAACAGGTCATGCATTCTTCCTTCCCTTAAGAAACAGCCTTGTGTGCTAACATTCTAGATTCCCCAAGTGCTTATCTGTGAGCACAAGGGCCTCTGTTTCTCTTACTCCTGGCTTCAGGCTCCTGCCTTGAGTTCCTGTCCTGGCTTTCCTCAGTGGTGGACTGTGGTGTGGAAGCGTAAGTTGCTTTTGGCCATGGTGTTTTATCACAGTAATAGAAACTCTAACTAGGACAGATACATATATGATAAAGGACAGAAAAGACAGGGATGGGCATTTTCCTAGGCTATATTATAAAGAAATATGTATAATTACTCCCTATTTTAGAAAGGGATTTACAGGTACATGTCACTGATAGCTAAGGGTGTGCACTGTGTTGCTAGGTTGCTTGGCATTACTCTGCCCCACCCTCAGCCAGATGCCCTGGAGGAGCACAAGGTTGATACTAGCAGATCCTCAGAGGCCTGAGTGTGTCGAGAAGACTGGAGTGCAGGCATCAGAGAACAAGGAGAAGTGAATGGGGGTGATCACAAGAGACAAAAGCCACCACGAGTCAGACCCATGACTGGGCCCTTGACCAGGGAAGATGGCCTGGAATGACTGACTGTCTTTATTCATCAAGTCGCTTATCCTTTAGAGGATCTGTGGGCGGGAGAGGAGATGCAAGGCAGATATTCTGCTCTCTAAGAATGCTGACTTGCTGTCTTCTGGATAAAGTATGACTAAAAAACTCAGTTCCTGTCTCTGGTCATTAACCTTCACCATGACAGACACCCTGAGCTGAGGCATTGTAGTCCTGTATATTTTTATGCCATTTTATTTGATTCTTGGCTTGCCTGAGGTGGAGCTATTTGACTGATATTTTACTGGAATAGTTTGAGTAATTCCCATTCTATTTGTAGACATTTTGCTCGGGGTAATACATTTTATGATGTCCTTTCCCTATCTTATAGTCTTTCTAGGTAATGCAAGTGTTTCTGTGCCCTTTTCAAAAGTGAGGGTCACTAATGCTCAGCTGGATTGAACAATTGGCCCACAGCTGGTCATACTGCCTTATGAACGAGGAAGTCTGGTCTCCTGTGTGGAAGGCCAGGCTGTTCTACTGTGAAACCGCTGTTCGAGCACCAGAATGGCTCTTCCCATTGGCACTGGAACCTTCTGGTATGAAATGAGCCTCTTTCTCTGAGGTGCAGAGCGAGGGCCACATCGAGCAGGGTGAAGGCCGGGTGTTGAATTCCTGAGCAGGCAGCTTCCTGGCCCTGTTTACTTTAAGGATCTGCCCTAAGCTTTAGCAAGCAGTCCGAACACAGGCAGATGAACATGACGGGAAATAACTTAGGAATACTACACAAATGACCCTTTGCTTTAGTTGAAGTTTTATTTGGGTTTTCTTTAAATATTTTTAAATAGAAAACCTGTATCTCCCTTAAATCTGCCCTTTACATAGCATTCAGAAGATCTTGTGTCCAGTTTCTAAAATAAAGTTATTGGAACTTAAGACAGCTCTGTCTTCTCCCCACTCCCATCCTTTTCTGTCCCTATCTTCCCTCTCCTCCCCCATCCTTTCCCTCCCCTTCTCTCTTTCTCTGTTTTAAGGTTATAGTTATTTCAGCTCTGCTGACATTTAATGCTGGATATTATTTAGAAAAAAATAGAAAGACTTCATTGTCTCTCTGTAAATTTCTAATGAAACTTATACTGATGGCCAGAGAGGCTGCTTGGCTTTGGTTCATAGACTGATGGGATCTGCACTCTCGTATCATAAATCCAAGTGATTAAAATCTATGTCTACAGTGAGCATAATTCCTATTGTAAAACTTGCTGTTAGGGGGAAAAGCATTTTATAGTGTTCCCTCACTAAAATTGTGCCTTTATGAGCCAAATGGGATGGAAACTCGGGAACAACCTTCAGTCAATATGGGCTAGAATAATTTAAATAAAGAAAGGAAGCATGAGGTTATTTTTAACCACTGTGATTTTGCAGGTTTATTTTTAAGAAGAGTGATGACACAAATTAACTCCCCTTTATACTAATAAATGACAAGAAAAACTGGAATTTGTCATCTACACATCTTGTGGATGGCAATGGGTCACTGGGTGAAGGAACTTGCTCCTAAGGCTTATTCACAGGCTCTATGTAGTAAAAGCTGCTTGTTTGTTTCTGGCTGCCCAGCCCCAAAATAACCACACAGAAACTGTATTAATTAAATCACTGCTTGGCCCATTAGCTCTAGCTTCTTATTGGCTAACTCTTACATCTTAATTTTACCTATTTCTATTAATCTGTGTATTGCCACATGGCTGTGGCTTACCGGCAAGTTTCAGCGTCTGTCTCTAGAGGGCTACATGGCTTCTCCCTGACTCTGCCTCCTTTCTTCCAGCATTCAGTTTAGTTTTCCCAACCTAGCTCTACTCTACCCTATCACAGGCCTAAGACAGTTTCTTTATTAACCAGCGGTATTCAAAGCATGCAGATGGGAATCCCACATCAGCTCTACATATTGGCAGGAGAGAACAATGTCTATGGGTGGACCTCTGATGTCATGTGTGCCATGCTGTGAGCACACACACACACAAACATGCAAAACAAATTAAGTATAAAATAAAATAACACATTCACACAGACAACTAGTTGTGCCCAGTGGTCCAGACTGAGGCAGTAAACAGTAAAACTCGAGAGTAAGGCACAAATGGCGGCAGCAGGGGAAGGATTGGCAGCCCAGGGCTTCTGTCAACCAACACAGCATCGCCTTGAATAGCCCGCATTGTAGGCACTTGGGAGAGTTGAGAATTACATGAACGATGCATAAAAAGTAACTGAGGACCTCACTTCATCCCTTCTCTCTTCTTGCTCTCCTGGAGCCAGGCTGCAACTGAGCAGGCTTGACACATCTCCATCTCCCTCTGCATCCCCCCCTTAATAAACTATAACCTTCCCCACAATTATCCACACAACTGTGTATGATTTGTTGAAAAGAGACACTAGAACTCAGAACGTCTGCTTTCTAGATTTATATGTGAACCCAAAACAAATGAAAGGAAGGAAGGAAGGAAAGGAAGAAAGGAAGAAAAGGAAAGAAGGAGAGAGGAAGAAAGGAAAGAAAGGAAGGAAAGAGAAGAAAAAAGAAAGGAAGGAAAGAGAAGAAAAAAGAAAGGAAGGAAGGGATGAAGAAAGGAAGGAAGCAAAGGTAACCATTTGGTGGCACTCAACACCGAGCAAGAAGAGTATTACTCCAGGCAGATGAATAAAAGCTGAGATATGGATGCATTTGCAGATCGGCTAAACAAATTCATGCCTTAATATGCTGTTCATGAAAGCGAGACCACCAAACTACTTGGGAGAAATGAATATTGAGTTTAAACTGAAGCTAATGCGTTTTACCATTTCTGTCAGGTCAAAATCAAGTCTCAGAATGAAGACTTGGACAGTATACCATGAGATCTGACGGGTACTAGCAGCCAGCATGTGTGAGCTATGAGCTGCAGCTCCTATGTTAGTATGTCTGTTGAGCACTGAGATTTTGAACATCAATACTTTGGTGCTATTTATAATTAGCCATCTCCTCTCTCTCTCTCTCTCTCTCTCTCTCTCTCTCTCTCTCTCTCTCTCATAACATAGACTCTTATTCTGGAACCCAGGCTATCCCTTCATTTTACTATACAGTCAAGGCTGTCCTTGAACTCCTGATCCTTTTGTTCCTAATCCCCAACTGCTGGTACGTTATGTATACCACAATGCCCATTTTAACAGTTACTTTTTAATTGATAATGTTAGTTTCTAACAATGACTGTGAAAAAGGGCTTATTTTGTTTGCTTATTAGGTGTTTTAAATGTTTTATTATGGTATGTGTGAGTGTCTGTCTGTGTGTCTGTGTATCTATGTGCACATGCATGTGCAATCCACCACAGCATTTTTCCAGCCCTCAGAGAACTGGCTGGAACTGGCTCAGCTCTCTTGTATGTGGGTCCTTGGGATCAAACTCATATGGTCAGGCCTATGACAAGTACCTCTACCTCCTAGGAAATCTCACTGACTCCTGGATGTTTCTTAACAGCCATGAGAACTTTCAGCTATTAGCGTTGGTCTGTTTCCGTACTGAGTACTGACTCAGACACCTTTCCATGCTAAGCAGTTGCACTACCCCTGGGTTATGACCCCAGGCCATTGTTAAAGTCTTTTAATAGCAGAGGAGTTTGTTTCTTTATTCATTTACTTACTTATTTCAGACAGAGTCTTGCTATGTAGCCCAGGTTAGCCCCAAACTCACTATCCTCCTGCTTCTGCTTCTAATATGTCAACACTCAAAGACTGGGTTTAGAAGACAAAGATACTTAAAAGAAAGTGTGCATGCAAATGTATATTAATGATGTCTGACCGAGGACCTCCACTATCCCATCAGGTGCCTGTACCAGGCATTATTAGTTGATTATGGAATACTTTCCTCTATGATTTCCTGTGACCTCAGGACCTCTTTTTGAGGAATCTGAAACCTAGTCTGTACATTGTTCATCCAAGAAGTCACAGGTGCTAGGTGGCAAGGTCAGACTGAAATTCAGGCTGTGTTTGATTTTATGGGATACTTATCACTGTTACACAAACAAATCCTGGTGTGATAAGTACCAAAGAAGTTGAATAAGCTCCGGTGGTAAGTGACTGACCATGGTCTGAGGGATGCTCCTCAGGAGGTAAGGGGCCCGGCTGAGGAAAGACTTTGGCATGAATAAGCAGCTCCTGGAGTTAGTATGCTGATGATACCATTCCTAATTCGAGACAGAAAATGCATGACTGCAATGCTATCAGTGGATCTTTAAATCAGGCAAAGCAGCTGTGCACATAGGTAAATGAGATCAGTCCCTTACATTCTGCAGGGTACATTCCAAGAAGTAGCCTGCGCCCCTGGCTACGTTCCAAATCTGCCCTCGCTTCGGAACCGCTACAGTTGATCCCCTCCCGCGATACTGCCCAACATTTCCTATGAAAATCCCTTCGTCTCACAGTGGAAAACTAACTTTAAAAATAAAAGGAAGAGAAACAAAACCTAATCTCAGGAAGGCAATAAGAACCACATGCCTTTTAAATGAAAACCATTCTTAGTTCTCCTTTGTTCCTCGTAAGTAAGTTTGCCAGAGACACAGTCGACAGCTTTGAGCCATTTCCATAAACACAACGGAGGCCGATGCTTGCACGCAACAGCCAAATTGCACCCACACTAACCAGGCCACTTTGAGGCAATGGTAAAGCCCGATCTCCTCTCTGGTTGCCTTCACCATAGATGCTCCTCACGGACCATGAACCAGGGACATTGGCTGTAGTCCATCTTGTCACAGAAAGCTCCTGGGATGGGGGCAAGGTGCAGGGCCCAGGTAGTAAAGGACATAAATACTGTAGATGAAACAAGAGCCCCCAAATTAAGGGGTGTCAGCTGAGCCTTCCATCCGTCCACCAGAGGGCGCCACCAGAATGCACGACGCTTTCTGAAGATGTGTTGAAAGCTCTTCCCACCTTCCTCCATTCTGTGCAAAGGAAGCATGGCAAGAGCCTTCAGAATGCCCCCTTATCTACGCTTGTCTTTCCTGCTTAAGTCAGAGTAGAGTTTTGTTTTTTCCCCACTTGCAGGAGATTGGTGATTGTGCGTGTTACCTTTATTGCTAGGGCCCCCTTCAATTGCCGAAACGTTTGGTTGTAAAGTCTGTGCTTTTACAGAAAATGCTGAGTGTCGTCTCTGCAGACTTCTGACTTGTCCCGTGGTGGTTTAAATGAACCGTAAGAGTATCTTCCTGCCTGCGCTCTGGAGATGGAAAAAGGTCTGTGGAGATTATTACAAAACGCAGGCAATGACTCTGGGATTATAAAACACAGAAGGCAAGAACTGTCTTGAGCTTTAACTACCACAGCCATCCACTGTGAGAACAGCGGCTACTGTACTCTTGGCAATGTATGCCGAAGAGGCGGAGACAACCTAATCTCTATAAACAAAAGGAAGCAGGAAGATTCCAAAAAGCCACTAAATTTCACAAGGAAGGAGCAGAAAATGAGTCCCTCCCTCCGACAGAAAGGACAGTGGCTGCCACCTAGGGTGGGCAGGAAGGGGAGCAGAAAACTATCAGCGAAGATGCAATGAAGTTGAAATCACATCATTAAGAAGCCTTTCCTTCAGGGCCTCTTTCCCAGGATGACTCAGATGTGTTTAGACGTATTGGCGCACCTATTTTGGATGCTGGCTGGCCTTGCTGCTCCCTCTACCAAGGCACATATGTGGTCTATCTTCTGAAGTTATTATGCACTGTGCCCCGCTCCCCTCCAACTTCAAAAGCCCAGAGAAAGACTAAACAGAGGGTCCTTGCTTTGGACAGCGTAGGCACCTCATGGAGGCGGCAGATTGTTGCTTCACGCTTCTTGATCTAGGTCAGACACAGGAGAGGCTGCAGGAAGGACAGAGGACATGCGTGTCATCCCTTCTGTGACACTAGTCCCAAATTTCTGTATCGGTGTGCCTTAGAAATAGTGTGATAGCTTGACCTGGGGAAGCCAGTTCAGGTGGGATGTCTGCATCTTAGTTCCCCGTTACTAGGGATAGACATCTGCCAGAATCAAACTTTCTTTAATTGACTTCACATAGTATTTATTTGAAATTTAACAGACTTGGTTTTGATTAGAAGCAGATTTAACTTGCATGCTTTTAGGTATTAAAGCCTAATGCAATTATATCATTATCTGAAAAAAAGACTCTTTTTTAGTATAAATTTTCTTTGAAAATAACATTTTTAAAATGACATTAAAGTTTCTGATGTTACTTAGGAAAAATAGGAAAGTATTTGCTCATCATACATGCACTCAACCTCTTTGTAAGTCCTAATATTTATGGAAGAGGAGTGAGGTAGTTCAGTGACTCATAGACTTACACTTAGCAGATAGATTAAGAACAAAAAATAACACCACAATTTCCCTTAAGTAATGGGGGAAATGTGACTTGTTACAGGTTCATTTTCTGGGTCAGTGTTTTTCCAGTCACTCTGCAATCTTGGGGTCACCCAGGGTTTCCTTGGAGGAAGGGGGACACTATGATAGGTGTAGATCTTAAATTTTAAAATTATCTCTTGTTTATAGGCAACACAAGCAACCACTGTGAAGGCTGCTGCCTTAGAAAAGATCAAGTAGGAACCCGGAGTGTGAGCTTTGTTGCCCACGGAGTGTGAGCTTTGTTGCCCATGGAGTGTGAGTTTTGCTTCTTCCAAATGAATGCTCTTCAATCAAATTTTCCTTACAACTTGGTTCCTAAAAGACTCTTTATCCTGATCTCTAGATGTGTGTTTAAAGAGTAGGAGATTCTAAAGCTTACAAAGGAAAGGGAAACAGTATCACTCAGAAAAATGCCAACAAGTTCTAGGAAGAAACAGCAAGAACCAGTTCCTGGGAAATGTGGAATTAAAGAACATTTGTAATTTATAGGGGAAAAGAGGTCCATAATTTGATACTTTTGGCATTCCCTTGCCTTGATAAGGCATCTAGAATAAATACATTCATTAAAGGCAAATTATTGGAGTCTACACACTCCACAGATAGAGATTATCTTCCTTGGGAATTTTTCAAAATGGATAATGTTACAGGTTGTATTGTGTCCTCCCCAGTGGAAAGTCTTCACCCCATAAATGTAACCTTATCTAGAAACAGAATGTTTGCAGACTTGATCAAGTCAAGACGGCTTCATAGGCTGTTATCAATTACAGCTGTGTTCTTCTCAAGGGGGAATTTGGTTGTAGGGACAGAAGCAGTCAGAACGAGAGGATGTTAGAGGCACTAGGGTGATAGCTCAGGACTTAAGGGCAATTCCTATGAGAACCAGAGTTTAAATACAGCATCTCTGTAACATTGGGTGCCTTGTGCATGCTTACAACACCTGTTTCAAGAGAAGTGGAGAGAGGAGAGCTGAGAAGGAAAAAAATTGTGCACACCAAGCTCTCAAAAGAATAGAAAAAGGGTGGTAGAAAAGGTACCCAGTGCCCTCTTCTGGCCTCCATGTTCATGCACAGGTGTAGATGTGTTTGTGTGCACAGATGCAAAACTGAACAAATAAAAAAAATAAGCAAGAAAGACTACCATCTACAAGCCAAAGCCACGGTGCACTCAAGGTTATCAGAAGCTAGCCAAGAAAGATGGGACAGATTCTCCCTTAGTCCTCAGAAGAAAATGAGTCTCACCTCCATCACTACAAGGGAATACATTTCTGATTTTAAGCTATGCATTTATTTGTTTATCTGTTTATGTATGTATGTACGTATAAAATGGTACTTTGTGATGGCTGTGCTAGGACTAGATGCAGATTACTGCAGCTCATCTTCTTAAAACGTGTCTTTGAGGTTGCAGTTTTGCCCCTGAGTCTCCTTAGCACTCCACAGAGAACAGTGGCTTTGCCCAGATTGTCTTTGGATCTGACCACCTGGTCCACTTCACATTGCCATCTATGTGAAGCCAGTTCCAAACTTGGTTAGAACAAAGCAAGCAGGAAGGAGAGTCTATTACAAATGCTCACACCATCCTTCATGAAGGCCAAAGCAAATTTTTGCCTTGAATATAATTCAAAGTAGAATGAAGGGGAACCTGATATTTAGAAAATGTTCAGAGTTCAGTTATGTCTTTTGGCCAAATAGCCTTGAAGTCTGATTAATAATTTGTTCAAAAGAAAAAAAAAAAAACCACGGGAATTGCAAACAGCTGTCACGGTCATCTGTTGACGGTTCCCGAGTACAGAAAGGCTTCTGCTACTTTGAACATGGGGCAGTTCATCGGTCCCCTGTCAGACAGTGTAAACAACAGTTAGCAGTGACCCCAGTGATCCTTGGAAGTCGTGTTTATAAACATCGTCTGTGCAGCTTTTGGTCTTTCCGCTCCCAGTAAGTACTTAGGATGCGTTACAGCGATCAGAGAAACACAAGCAGGGGCCACCTGCATAGAGACCAGACTCTGCCTGCTGGAGAAGAAAGGGTTAAAACCAGTGAAACTAGAGAAAATGTCACACAAAAGGACAACACGAGTTTCCAGTGAAGCGAAGAGATAAACTTGGTGGATCGACCCTCCAGCATTGGCCTCCTGAGCTGTGTTTCCACAGGAAAATGAGGGTGGAGAGAATCACAAAAGTCTTGGCTTTCATCCACCTGCTGGGCCTGCTAATACAGGCCCCGGCTTCCAGAGCACTGGCTCTCATTGAGCTCCAGAAGACATACCCTCATTAAAACTGAGTAGGCAGGAGAGCAGGAATTGGGGGTGAGCAGAAACTGGGACCCGGAAGGAGGTAGGTGTGGTGACAGTGTGGCTGGGAAGTACTTGGTTGTGTCGTCATATCTAACTACTACCTTCTTCTAGGATTTCAAATGGTTTGTACTATAGAGCTCTCGGGGGCGGGGTTCTAAAGCAACTTGTGCTAAGCCAGAGCATCTCCCACTCCCAGACTCCAATGTGGTCTTTGATATAGAGTCCTTAACCACTTTTATGCTGTGGGTCATTCTTACAGAGGCTGTGATTCATGTGTCACAGTGATACGTTATAAAATATAAGATATGCATAATTATAAATAAATTAGCTATGTTGAAATACCATAATAATATTTTATAATGTTATTTTATAACATAATAATAATATTTTACAGGATATATTATGTATAATTATAGATAACACTAGTATGTTGAAATACCACTGTTACATTGTTTAAAACACTGACATAATGGTAAAAATAACTTTAAGATGCAACATAGCAATTGTGTCTTTATTAGCTTCTAAATAGAATCTAAGAATAGAATCTAATAATCTTTAAATGTAATAGCTGCCATAATTTTACCTTCATGGGAAGTTTAAGTGACATTTTAAGATAGCAACAATTACTGTGACTAAAAGTAATAGATTTTTCGTGGAGACAAAGTCACAGGTTTGCTTACAACACTGGAATGATATTCAGTATCCACAGTGCAGAACATGCTACATGTCATGAAAGGTTAGCAGAGGCAGAACATGTTCCCATAGAAACTGTCCATGTAGATCAGGACTTCAGATACAGAATCCCCTGAAGAGGTCTGTCTTTCCTCCTTGTCTTTGATTCTATAGCTGTGAAGAGGCACCATGACCATGGCAACTCTTGTAAAGAAAACCATTTAACTGTGGTGCGGCTTACATTCAGAGGTGTAGCCCATTATCATCATGGCAGGGAGCCTGCTGGCATGTAGGCAGACATGGTGCTTTGATCAGAAGGCAACAGGAAGTGGACTGTGTCACACTGAGTGAAGCTTGAGCAAAAGAAACCTCAGAGCCCACCCCCACAGTGACACACTTCCTTCAGCAGGCCACACCTCCTGATAGTGCCACTCCCTATGAGCTTATGGGGGGCCAATTGCATTCAAACTACCACACTCATCCAGCTTCTCACAGATCCCACATCAGCTCTTGCAGCTGCGTCACCGACTACCAACTTTGCTGTCCGTGGTCATGGGACAGCTCAGCCGCTTAAGAGGAGAGACCACGAGCATTAAATATGGTGGCCTAGCCAGGCGGTGGTGGCGCACGCCTTTAATCCCAGCACTCGGGAGGCAGAGGCAGCCTGTGAGATCGAGGCCAGCCTGGTCTACAGAGTGAGTTCTATGACAGGCTTCAAAGCTACAGAGAACCCGTCTCGAAACAAAGCAAATAAACAAACAAAAACAAAACAACAACAACAACAAAACATGGCAGTCCTACATGCCTGGTAACGACATCAGTTCAGAGAAACTTGAGCTGTTGGTTTGTTGTTTCTACATTAGGGTACACACCAAACTGGGCTACAAAGGTGTGTTGCGATTGTTGCCTTGTGACAGTCCAGGAGAGAGAAGCGGAGTCTAGTGATGAACACATCGCAAGGAAAAGGGCAATGCAAACTTGGTAACACACGTGCACACACACACACACACACACACACACACACACACACACACACGACAAGTTGCTTCTCTAAGCTTCAGGTATCTGAGCCGCAAAATGTGCATTAAAATAGTGTTTATCTCATGGAGCTTTTAAGGGGATTAAGTGAGATAACACTTGAAGAAGTGTTAGACTTTGCGAAGTGCTGTAAAATATCCACTGCCCATTATAGTGTGTGTGTGTGTGTTGGCGGCAGCTACAGATCTGCCAAGTCTCTCTGGCCTGTCTTCTCTACTAGCTCCTTTTCTTGGACATCTCCTAGATGATCCCTGCTCCAGGGCTGACCGTGTTCCTTGCTCTGAGTTCTAGAATTCTTCTGTTTAAGAACGAAGGGAGAATCGACCCCAATAAGATTGTACCCTCAGGCAGATGCCCAGGCATACCAAAATAGCTTAAGACTGTCTACAACCGGCAGATAAGAGTGTGAGTCTGGTATCAGCTTTCAAATATTTTGTAATTTGGGAAATATTTGAAAATCCACCCACCCTGAGTATTTCTATGCCAAAAGGTCATGTGGGACATGCAAGGAGTTTGGGAAGCAAGTCATTTTTCAAACAAATTCCCACTATGTGAGACCAACTTGAAGGGTGGAATTTATGGCCATTTTTGGAAGCAACCGTATCCCCTTTTCATGAGGATGTGCTGCTGAAACTTGGTGAGCATCTTCCTGTCCTTGAAGCAATACTAACTTCGCCAGGGAGCCCTGATATTTCTCTTTTGGTTTTCCATTTCATTATTTAAACATGAAAAAAAGGAAAAATGTGAAACAGAATTTTAGCTCCAAAAATGCACTAAGGTTATTAAGGACCAGAAAGTAGGGACTCCAGCTGCTCAGTTCAGAGAGTAGCACGTTTCTTTCTCTGTGCACTGAGATGGACCACGTGGCCTCCACTGTGGGGAAATTTTGATTTCCAGCATCTTCTGTTTCTTTTTCTGATGCACTTTCAAACAAATCTAAGAGAAGAGAACTGATGATTCTGTGTCTCTAAATGTTACATTTTTTCGCATTTGTTTCAACATCTATCTACTATCTTTCTTCTTATAGTCATATGAATGTATATTGGCCACACAGATCACCAATACCTATATGTAAATATGTACCTATACACAAATGTAGACAAATGGTAGGAAATGTATGCATTTGCACATGTGAAATTTTCTATGCTATTTGCACTTCCTTTCAGTACCACTTGAAGGTGTATTGGAAATATTATGACCCCTTAACTCCCCAACTTTCCCACAGGTAACATGGAATCTGTGAGAGATGCTTGGATGCTTCGTAAACTTCCTGATCCTCATCAGCCCCGCCCACCACTACTGATGGCATCCTAAAGAGGGCCTTCTGTCATTCCTATCACAGCTGTTGGTAACACCATGGAGCAAGGGAGAGCTTATCCTTTTCTCCATTGCCTTATTTGTTCATTTATTCCTCGTCTCAGTGGGGACGTAGGCATTCTTGGGCGAGCTGGTAGGTTGCAACCTATTGCAACCACGCACACATCTGTATTCTCATCTTATTCGTTAGGTGCAAGACATTGCTAGCACGATTTCCTTTGTGCAGGGACTGACAGTGAGAGCTCTTTCAAGCTGGCCTCCTGTGTCTTTGGCCAGGTCCTCAACTGTTTAGCACTCCACTGTGCTTGCATAATTTTAAACATTGATAATATAGAAATAAATCTTTAGTTCTTACATAAAGATGGCTCATTTTAATTTAATAGGAAGTTGAGTTGTTGATTTTAATATTCACTTGCATTTTGCATTTTGAGATTCTTTTTAGTTCTTTACCGGCTATTGATTTTTGGACACTTCCTTATGCTTTCTGGGAGAATAATAAATCAGACCCCCAAAGAAAACAAAGCGCAATAAAATAATTTCAAACTAATTTATCTTCCTGACAATAGAGAAAGCAGCAACTGAATGCATCTAGTTCTAAGGCGAAAGGAGAATTTGGCATCCCATTGTCTATGTGTGAAGAAAGAGAGCCTCATAAATGTTGGAAAGCAGAAGAGGAAAAAGATCAACACAAGTCCATGCCATCTACGGCAAATTTCTTTTTGTACAAAACTGCAGGCATACTTCAGGGTACTGGTTTATACAGCTCTGTGTAAGTAGGCAGTATTCTCTCTCTCTCTCTCTCTCTCTCTCTCTCTCTCTCTCTGTGTGTGTGTGTGTCACTCTCTTTAAATCATAGTTTGATCATTTGTTTTAAACCCTTTTCTTGATGCATATTAAGCAAACATTGAATAGCGTTAGACTGTGCCCTCCCCTGGCCAAAGCTTTCTCACTTGCTGTAGCAACCTGACTAGGTACAAACCAGCTGACATCAGGGGGTGAAGTGCACAGGGCTTGAAGAAGTAAGACTGGTGCAGACTCCATGGAACAGTGGCTTTTTCAAGTCCATGCTTTGGGAACCTCTGTAGGGCTCCATCCATAACAGAAACCAAAAAGGAATAATATAATAGAAGGTATGCATGATCTTAGCTATGCTAGTCCTTCATCTCAAGCTCCTTACCTCTGAGAGAGAACCAGCATCAGCTACTTCACCTCTCCGCGGGTGAGAACACGAAATGTAACATAGATGGGAGCATTGGGGTGAGAGGGAGAGCAGAGAACATGTGTTTTCCGGTTCACCCGAAGGTCTCTTTTGTCCTCAAGGACAAAAAAATTAAGTCACAAAGAAATTGTTCGTTAAAAGCCACAACCAGATTTACTTCACAGTTATAATTTTCTGTTCGTGGACTCTTAGAGACTACGTACCCAGCTCTTATTTTGAAAATGGCCCGCTGCCTCTCAACACACAATTGATGAGCATCACAGTGAAGACCTGAGCATGGACGTCCTGACAGCGGTGCACCAGACCCTGACATCTCACCTCAACAGTTTTGGGTCCCCTGTTAGTAACAGCTTTAAAGCCTTGGAAGGACAACAGTGCTAAGAATTGAGAAACTTGGTTGACGCGATGGATGCATTGCTTGCTCTTGCTAATGAGGCCCCTATTTCTGCCTTTTGTTGAAATAGCTCAGAACGAGGCGGGGATCATGAGTGGTCTCTCTTGCTGTGAGCCAACAGTATCAGAAGCACGGCATAAAAGCAAGGCAGATCACCCCTGCCAGGTGAACTGATATTCAAAGACAGAGCGAGAGAGGAAAAAGGGAACTCCATGCTAGGAAAAGTAGATGACTCAGACAGCAGGAAAGAGGAAAGAATGCCAATTAAGACCTTTAATTTCATTCCGTGACTCCGGATCATGCATCCTGAAGTATACATCAAATGGTGCCTGCTAATCTTCAGATGAAAATGCAGATTTGAGTGGAGAGGCAAAAATGCCCTGAAAGAACTGAAGCTCAGCAGGAATACAAAAGAAATAAGTGAGGTGGAATGAAGAACATTTTGAGAAAGGGATAGGCACAAATATCTGTTAGAAGAAAAGAAATAATTTTGTGGATGTCATCTCCTGCAGGTTGAGATCTTCCAGTGAAGCGAAGTGGCTCTGGGCTTTCCAAATAGAGGTCATTTAATACAGAAACATTATTAGCTAAAGTAAGGAAAGACCTGAGCGCCCAGCTCAAGCCTGGGAGTTTTCCCGGCTCATTTTCCTCAGTGCTATGACAAAACACTTAACAGAAAACAATTCATAAAGAAAGAAATTTTGTTTTGGCCCATGATTTTTCAGGGTTCAGTCAGTGGTGATCCGGTCCCAGGTACCTGGGTTGAACATCCTAACAGTGGGGACTGCGCAGAGAAGGCTGCTCACAGCCTGGTGACAGGAAGTGGAGCTGGGGAATGATGACGACTAGCCCACCCCATGGCCGTTGGAGGGGGCTGCCCACCTTCAGCTAACCCCTTTGGGGAAACGTCTTAGCGCAAAATCATCTACAGAAGCACCTCGCTAATGGTCCTAGGCGGTTTTAAATCCAATAAAGTTGACGGTGATAATTAACCATCGCGGAAAGTCAAGAGCTGAAGGGAACTGATGCATAAGAAGTGGGAAGACGGCGCGAGGAGGTGGGCGACCAGAGTGAAGGCGGCGCGAGGAGGTGGGAGACCAGCGTGAAGGCGGCGCGAGGAGGTGGGAGACCAGCGTGAAGGCGGCGCGAGGAGGTGGGCATCCAGAGCACAGTGTTTAGAGCTTTCCCAAAAAACCTGGAGTCAGAGGAATTCCACACACGAGGGAGAGTTTTTATTTTTATTAAGGTAATTAGCCAAGAGGCAGGTACTGCAGGAAACACCATCGGCAGCATCAAGAGAAAGAAATACCCTGGTTCTCTCTTTCCCATCGTCCCTCAACCTTTTGCAAGCTGCCTCTTACTTAGCACACATACTTGGAAGAAGGGTTCTGGGAATGAATCTGCAAGACTGCAAACCAACCAGAGACTGCCCAGATGTTTGCCACATGGCACAATTAATCAGGTCCAACCCTCACAGACCTGTGATCCGAATCTGATTCCAGTAAGTGTCATGTGAGTGACTCCATACTGTTCCTCCAACCTGGATTTGTCCATGTTCCTCTCTCCTGCTTCCTAAAGCAAGCTCAAAACTCACAATCTGGTCAACAAACGTTTGAGTCTCTGCCACAGCAGCCCAGGTGTTGAGACTCCCATGTACCCACTATGGGAACTCACGAGGAAAGAACTGCTTCCCGGAGCCCACAACAGTCTACGAAGCTCACTGACTACCCTTCCCAAGCCGCAAGAACTGAACCTCCTCCTTGGAGACAAAACAGGGATCCAGAAGAGACCATTGGGTCCTCAGTGCAGCCACCTAACAGAAACCCAGTCCAGGGTGGCAAGGGTCCCTAGACAGTGTGTCTTCTCAACAGGCTGGATCTTAGCAGCAGACACCACCTTACCACCCTGCCCCGGACTCCAGACCTGGCGCTGGGCTGGAAGAGTCATTGTCACTCCCCAGCCATGGACCTCACTTGATGTCCACCTACTCCTGTTTACTTCTTTTTCATTCTCACAGTAATGAGCGACCCATGAGAGAGTAATGAATGGCACCAAAGAGTCCAAAGGACAGGCGCATGAAGCCAAAATAAAGTCAGATTTCCATTAGAAGCTTGACCTTTGTCCCCTGGAGACCATCCTGAGATGTCTTACTGAGGTTTTCCAGGAGAGTGCTGGCTTCGTCAAGCCAGAGTGCCACTCTGAGACTTTTCACAGAGGAGGAAATTGTGACTAATCCCCCTGGCACAGAGGACAACACACTCTGCCTTTGAGGCTCCAAACTGCTGCTCTTCACAGCCAGATGAAGAGGAACGAACTGTACCGAGTCCAAATTGATTCTGAGGACACAGGCAGATTCTCCATCATTTTCCCTGCGGTTCTTCAAAGAGATGGTTAGGGCAAGCAGCATCTCCAAGCCGGGGTGCATTTGTCACAGCAGGGTGGTGACCACTCCAAGTCTGGAAACTGGTGAAAACCGGCAGACTGCCTCTGCCTGCAAGCGGTCATGGCACAAGCGAAGAAACCAGGCTGGAAGCCTGTATACCAATCACTTGCAGCCAGAGAGCTTTTAACTCTGGCCAAGACTTTTTTTTTCTGAAATAAAGTTGCACAGGCTCCAAAAATAACATCTGTTGCTCCGAGTAACATTTTCAAACAACATAATAAACTTTACTTCCAGAAAATATACACTCTGTACTTCCCTTGGGGAACTCACAGAATGGATAAGGAGTAATCCAGGCCTCTGTCATTTCATACACCAACTGCCTTTGGGCGGATTATTTAGCTGATATAGAAGGAGGTAAGACATGCCACATACGAGTTACATTCATCTGCAGCAGGCAGCGACTGAAGTAGCTTCAAATAACAGCCCTACCCAGACGTGTCTGGCAAGCTTTCCCTGGCGGGATGTGTTTTTAAACTGGGGTCACCGTGGCCTGAAGTATGTACCGGTAAGATCCAAGGAGTCCGTGAAGCAATGACTGTCACAGTCCCAGTGCGGCGCCTTTTCAGACTCTCTGGAATTTAACTGTAATTCTAGGGACGGCGCACCCCTCTAACTCCCGATATGAGCCTGTGGATGGACGGTTGGTCTTTATCCTCTCTAACCCCCCCCCCCCCCGCTGCTGCCGCCACCAACACTGGAGGCAAGAGATGGACAAAGCTTGGGAGTGCTTGGACCACAGTTGGCTGTGACTGTCAGGAGCCCCACGATCACCCAGTAGGTGCAAGTCACTCCTTACAGGAGACTACAGGGTTTGTGCATGTGGTATGCTATGATTACTACAGCAAACAGGGAAGAAACGTTTCTGGGCCAGTGAGACGGGTGTGTGTGTGTGTGTGTGTGTGTGTGTGTGTGTGTGTGTGTGTGTGTGTGTGCGGAAGTAGCGTGTACTAGGTCAAGCACTGAATCACCACCGCCAGGTTTTGCAGGGTCCTCCACTCTGTTCTCTTTGGCACAGGGACTCTGACTGGACCCCTGGGAATAGCAATGATGAGACAGAGGCTTTGATCAGTCACAAACAGGAAGTGCCAATAAGAAGCCAATGTGTCCTGCAGAGTTGCTACAATCCCCGGGTTGTCTGAAGCTGCAGTCTGCCTTCCCCGCCCTGATTGAAATGGACTGCTCGTCAGCTTGCTGTTGATCAGGAGGCGGCTTCACATGTGAAGTGACCCACAGGAAAAGCTCAATGAGCGGGGGGGTAAGACGGTAGAGTATTTGCTTAGCACGCTTGGTGCTCTGGGTCTGACCCCTCTCCACTACATAAAGCCAAGCTCATGGCGCATGCCTGTTACCCCAGCACAAGGGAGGTGGGGGCAGAGAAGGCAGAAACTGAGCAAGATGAAGGCTAGCCTGGGCTTCGTGAGAACCTGGTTTGAGATAAAGAATGGGGGTGGGAGTGGTAGGAAAATGCCTCATTTTTCTCCTATCAGCAGGTTTGGATTTAATCATACAAATATGTCTGACATGAAAACAGAGGGCGGCCCACAAAGTGGAGGAAGGGGACTTGAGGAAGGTGTAGTGGATGAACGTGAGGACGGCACAGTGGTGCGTATGGATGACAGTGTCATAGGAAGCCCTTTATTTTATATGCCAAATAAATTATTTCTAACAAACTGAAGGACTAATATTTTTGTAGTCACAGAGCAAAGAAGGATATAAATCTATGGGAAACAATAACTTCTCATTTGTGAAGGAATTTTAAGGGGAACTTGTATTGTTATCAGCATGGCATGGCCCTGCTGGCTGCTTGGGCAATGAGGTATGGTAGACTTGATACAGGAGGGTGACTAGGAGGGACAGGGTATCCATAGTGAGTCCAGGGTTCCTCGCAGCTTCAAAGGTGGCAAAAGTGATAAACACTTTTATGGGCTTGCTTGGAGACGTAAAACCTCCACAATCCGGTTCATCCCACGATCCTGTGAAGGTGCGATATGAAAGGATGAGAAAGCACAGTTCGCCCTATCTTCTGCCTCCTGCAGGCTCTGGACCTGCCTCCTGATGGAGACGATCATGACGATGGTGAAGATGGTGTCTCTGCCATACACTTTTTCTAATACACGTGCTATCTGACGATCACATTAACATGTATAAATAGTCTTATAAAAGATACAGTGTGTAGAGAGTATTTATCACTGCCATCATTATTATGAACACTATACTCAATCACTATACTCCTGACAAAGCGCTGGTGAAATGGCTTTTCAGCATGTGCTATGTGTTCATGAGCCCTTTCATCTTCTAACTTCAAAACATCAATGACAAAATAATGTCATGCAAGCAAGGCATGGCTTATTAAGGAGACAACGAGAGGCAAGCCTTGGTGCAGAAAGCAGATTTTCTTGCTGAGCATATATATGCATAACTATGTCTGGGGGTTTCTCACCGTCCTGGGTGAGCCCAGCTGGACAACCTTCCAGAGACTGAACTCCTCCTATGTTGAACATGTCTCTGGGAAGAATTCACCCTCCAGATTGGTCCCCCTTATTTACTCTACAGAGGGACCAGAGGGACTAGAGATTTCTCCAATTGAAACACCTGACCCAACTGTTATATAGTCCTTCCTTTCCCGGCACAGTGTTCTCAAAGAGTAGCCGCATCAGAGACCTCTCGCAACCTACAACACTCAGATGCCTCAAGCCCCGCCCTCTGAGTTTCTGATTTAGAAAGTCTTTTGGGGGTCCATGGACCGATCATGCTACTGATAGGTCATCAGGCTACTCACTCAGGATCACTCTGCAGTGAGCAGTCTATGTAGAAGTACCCCTAAGTTCTGCCATCTAAAATAATCCATAAACACGCCACAGAAACGGGCAGTCCTATGATCCGGGTCTCATGGAACTTAGACTAGATGATATTTAAAAGCTGGTGGGAATGGATTTTAACTCAAAAAATAATCTAGTTATGAAAACCATATCTAAACACAGCATTTTTGTGTATACAGGCATCGTCACAGAAGACAAAGTCACACTGCTTTGGTCCCTTCCTTATCTTCACTCTCCCTTGGGCTAATAAAGGTTTAATTGGTTCTTTGTGCAAACCAAGGCAAAGACCTTAGATTGGTATCACAGATTTACAAGCTGTCCTTTGAAAGTTGGATAACAACCAGGAAATATGCCCCTGAGAAAAGGTGAGCTCAACGCCCATGTTGTCCTCAGTTTCCCCTTCATGACACATGTCGGTCTGCCTTGTGACTGTATTTCCTGTTATTCTCATACTGGGATCTTTAAGGTTTCACTTGAAAGTACAACAACCAACTTTCCCAAGAAAGATCCCCTTTCCCAAGAGCCATGTGCTGTTCCCAGGTTTGTTAGCAATGACTTGGATCCAGTTCTTGTAGCTTCAATCACACAATCCCATCCTGGTTGCTCTAAGCCATGTCTAGCCTCTGGCATACCGCAGTTGGTGTCACACAGCAAATGTGCTGCACTGAACAAGTCTACAGACTCAGCTTCCATCTCAGCTGATACGATCTGGCTCGAAAACCCAGAGGCTGCACCTTGACTCCCCAGGGTATTTTTATTGTATGATGTATGATAATAAGTGGATCACTGCGGGGGGGGGGTTGGGTGGGGCTGTTTCACTGACCAGAACAAGCCCACTTGACTGTTGATCTATCAGAGTCAATGTCGCCTTCTGGCTGTTCTGTTATGGGTACGGTGTATTCCCTTTGACGGATGGTTACTTTGTACTGGTGCATACAGACTGCTCCGCTCTCACGGAGCATTTTCTCAAGCGTGTGCTTCTCTGTTCAGACTTGGAGAATGATGAGAAATGCTGACAGTCCCATGCTAACCATCACGGTATTGCTCACAGTGCTCTGCTCCTATAACGCCGTTTGCAGATGCACGCTGTCTGTCGACGGGTAACCTGTATAGTTAGTGCTTCCCCTGGCTTTCAGATGGAGAGATGCAGACGCAGATTCATAGCGCTTTCTTTCCTTTTATGTTGCTGTGAATGTATATGTATATGTATGAGACAACATCTCATGTAATCCAGGCTAAGAAATCAACATCTGGTCACTCTACCTTTACCTCCTAAGAGTTAGACCTGTAGATATGTATTACTATCATTCTCAGGTGGGAAATCATATTCAAACAAACAAACAAGGGGATAGGTGGGAAGACAGATAACTGTGGTGGTCTGAATGAGACTGGTCCCCATAGGATCATATTTAGATGCCTTGTTTCTATCTGGGGGAGTTTGGGGGGTGAAGAATTAGGAGATTTGGCCTTGTTGAGAGGAGATATGTCACTGGGGGATGGAGTTTGAGATGTCAAAAGATCTCACTAAGCCCAGCCTATCCCTCTGCTGCCCCAGGCCTGAGGACCAGATGGAAACTCTCAGCTACTGCTCCAGGGCCATGCCTGCCTCTCTGCTGCCTTGCTCCCCACCATGTTGGTCATAGATGAACTCTCTGAAACTGTAGGCACGGCCCCAATCCAATGCTTCAGTTATAAGTTGCCTTGGTCATAGTGCCTCTTCATAGCAATAGAAAAGTAACTATGACAGTGACTACCTAAAGGCTACATTCCTTTTGTTCCTTTCCGATGCTTCAGACTGAACCCAGAGCTTTGCATATTGCCAGATAAGCGCTCCTCAAACGGAGCTACATCCGCAACCCCAGGGCTCATTATTTTAACACACACGCCATTCACTATTGAAAATGGCATTATTTTAGTGACTTCTGAGGAAAGCTTTTAAGTCAAGGAGACAGCAAGGCGAAAAATAAAATCAAATAAGAGAGCGCTGTTCTTCTTGAAGTGAAACTGACAGTTCTGAGGAGCCACCCTGTAAAGGCAAGTCCGTGGCGTTCCTTCTGGCTATGCGAGGGCGTGGCGCTTGACTTCATTAACTTGACTTGGTTAAGGAGTCTCCATACAGTTGGCTAAATGTTGAGGCGTGCCCATGATGTTCTCAGAAAGACTTGAGGTTTGAATTGAGAGCCTGAGCAAAGACAAGCTATCACTGGGCTGGAGAGATGGCTCAGGTGGGAACGTGCCTGCTGTGTAAGTATGAGGACCAGAGTTCGGTACCCCAAAGCCCCCTAAGAAAGCTGGAGCCATTACTGTGGTGTGGGCCCTTAGTCTACCAGAGGTTGACTGGTGGGTTTCAGACACAGGTACAAACACATGTATACACCCGCCTGCTCTCTCTCTCTCTCTCTCTCTCTCTCTCTCTCTCTCTCTCTCTCTCTCTCACACACACACACACACACACACACACACACACATGCAAATGCACAAATATATACACATATACAAAGACGACCCTCACCTATCTAGGTGAGCACCATCTAAGGGAAGAAAGAAGAGTTTTCTCTTCTGTCTGTCTCTGAGCTTGACAGTCAACTCCTGCCCTTGGTGCTTCTGGGTCACAGGCCTTCACACTTGTGCTGCAAGCAGAACCATCTCCTAAGACTCCTGGGTGGGCCTCCAACTGCAGATAGCTGACCATGGAATTAATTATGTAAGCCACCCCATGTAATTAATCTCACTTAAAATGTATATCTTATTGGTTCTACTGCTCCAGAGAATGCTAACACAGCAAATCCCTATGTATACAGAATTTTTATTCTTATGAGCTCCTAGCTGGGCAATTCTGTAACATCAATTCCTGCTCATTGCCAGACGTCCCTTCTAAATGATTAACTCATAGTCCTTACAGGGACCATGAGTTCAAGATATCAAAAGAAGCCATCTACAGACACTCACCCACATGGAGAAGGTACATATTGCTATCTAAAGATTCCGTGTGTGTCAAATCAGAGATCTGCAACATGAGAGCTCAGAACAATCAGATGGAAGGCCAGGCTTGTGTTTTGTGTTTGCGTGTGTGTGTTATGTCTGTGTGTGAGTCAATGTGTGTGCATCTTGTGTATAGGTGCACATGTATGGGAGTGACATTCGTGTGCTTGCTTGTGGAGGCCACAGCACACCTTAGGTGTGTGTGCATAGGTACACGTGTGTGGGAGTGTATATACATTTGTTTGCTGGCTTGTGGAGGCCAGAGCACACCTTAGGTGTTGTTTCTCCTATTTCAGCAGAGTCTGTTATTGTCTTGCCAACTAGGCAACTAGGCTAGGCTGCCTGGCAACTGAGCATCAGAAATCTGCCTGCCTTACTCTAGCTCCCGAACTTCTTGGAGTTCTTTCTTTCTTTCTTTCTTTCTTTCTTTCTTTCTTTCTTTCTTTCTTTCTTTCTTCATCTTAAAGGGAATTTATGGTGACAATGTAAACTAAGGCAACCCTTTGGAAATTACTATGGAGGTTCCTCAAAAAAAAAAAAACCAAAAAACTAAAATTAGAACCCCTGTATGACCCCACTATACCATTCCTGGGAATAGATTTAAAAACAAAAACGAAAGCCCTTAAAGTCAGCACACACAGACTCACTAGCTCGCCATGTTTCCGGTGGCTCTGTTCACCACGGCCAAGGAAACCAGAGTGTGCCAGTACTAGGCTTCATTTCACACGCGCACACATTCTTACACGTTGCTCTTATTCACCCTGCCCCTCCTTTCCTTCTTCTGCTCATCTGCGCACCTCCTGCACTGGTCCCTTCCTCCTCCTCAGCCCTTCGTGTCGCGTAGACACTATTACTTCTTCGCATTCTCCCTGTCTCCCTCCATCTGGACTTTTCCATCTTCTCCCTTAGGCAAGTTTCCACTCGCACATCTCTACATTTAAAACTAGATTCTCCATTTAAGAGGAGATGTGTGAAATTTCTGCTCCTGAGGCTGGCTTGTTTCACTTAATGTATTGATCTCTAATTCATCTATTGTCCCAAGAATGCCAACATTCCATTGGTTATATGTATCCCATTTTCTTTACCTAGTCATGTGTTCAGTAAAATTATTCAGTTTCCCTGAACATATACAAGAAAATTTTGCAAGTGTTGTATTTCTTAGAAAAGAATATTGACACACAATCAAAGTATAATCCACCAGAATAATAGAGGCTATTGATTAAGCATCCTCCAAATAAAGCATGTCAATAATTCAATAATCATAGTCACTTCTCTAGTTTTTATAAAATGAAACTTGTCAACTTGTACTGGTGAGAGAAATTGAGAAATTCATTAAAATTAAGAGAAACAAACAAAAGTTACTCAAAGGAAGAACTTTATAGCAATAGTGCCTGTTTAAAACAGAGCTATCTCAAATAAATCACCTCGCAGTATAGTTCAAGGTCTCAGAAAAAACGAGAACAAATGGGGCCAGAATTAGTAGAAGGAAAAAGTTAGAGAAGAAATAAACAAAAAATGAAATGGAAAGAAAAATACCAAAGCTCAGTGAAGCAAAGCGTTGAGCAAATACTAGATGTGAAAAGAGTAGTCAAAAGCCACCCAACTTTCAGCCAGACCAATCTCAAAAAGATGAGAAAAGACAGAAATAAATAAAATTAGAGACTGAAAAAGGACTATCACTATGATATCACTGAAACTCAGGTGATCGTTAGCAAACGTTTTAAAAAATGTTATGCCAGCAAGTTGGAAAATCAAGAAATAGAGAAATTTCTAGACCAAGATGATCCACAAACATTGAACCAACAATATATGAAATCTGAATAGGACAATAAGGAACAATGAGATTACAGGTGTAATAAAAAGCTTCCATCAAGGGAGACCCCCTGACTTGGTGATTTTACAGGTACATTGTCCTACACTTTTAAAGAAAAACTAACAACAGTATTTTCCAAACCATTCCATGAAGTATAAAGGGGATGGATACTTCCAAACTCAACCTACAAAGTTCAGATGACCTAATGTCTAATGGCAATAAGGATGTAGCAATTAAAAAAAAAAAAAAACAAATGGAGGAAAACAACAGACTAGTATCCCTGATAAGTAGACACAAAAATCATATAAAAATACTTGAAGACTGAACCAAAAACAAATGAAAAGAATCATATCCCACAGGTGAGTTGGCTTCAGTCTGGGAGTGGAAGGCTAGGGCAGCGTACACAGACTGATGAATGTAATGTGTCCTAGGCACAGAACCAAGGGTGGAAACCATACAGTCATCTCAGTAGACGTAGAACAAGCTTTTCTATAATGAAAGCCATCATTCCTCCATAGCCAAAAGAAAACACATGATACAGAAGGGCAACCCCTTCACATTACACAGGTGTGTGTGAGTACCAGGGATGGGGAAGGAGACCTAAGGTGACGAGGAACAGGCGGATGGGAGAAGGCAGCCAAGAAAACAGCGTGACTGAAGCACGATCTGTTCACGTCTGAAGCTGTCCCAGAAATGTGTGAATATACACAATTGATTCATTAGTATGCACAGTTACTATGCAGAAATTACCGGTTATATGTTGTCTTGGTTAGGGTTTTATTGCTGTGAAGAGACACCATGACAACAGTCCCCTCTTATGAAGGAAACCTTTAACTGGGGCTGCCATATAGTTCAGTGGATTAGTTCATTGTCATGTAGAAAGCATGGCGGCACACAAGCAGGCATGGTGCTGGAGAGGAGCTGAGGGTATTACACCCAGATTGGCAGACAGTGACAGATTGGGAGAGTGACACTGGGCCTGGCTTGAGTTTCCTAAATCCCAAAGCATCACTGCCCCTGCCTCCAGTGATATACTTCCTCCAACAAGACCACACCTCCTAATAGTGCCACTTCCTATGAGCCTACGGGGGACATTTCCATTCAAAACACACACACACACACACACACATAATTAGTATTCTAATATATGAAACTAATATTGATATACACAATTAATATGCCTTAATAATTATACCCAAATCACTACTACTTCTTATTCTTTCTGGAGTCACATATAGGTTTTCTAAATGGCTTTATGAAGTAGATATGGTAAGCCTAGCAAGGTAGCACACACCTCTAATCCCAGCATCATGAGGCAGAATCAGGAGGATCCCTGTGAGTTTGAGGCCAGCTAGGACCACATAGTCAGATGCTCTCTCAACAATAAAATAAAATGGATTTCCTCAACAGAGTACAAAGTCCTACTCAAGTATACAAGTCAATGTTTTTAATGTATCCACAGTTGTGCAATATCCACACAATCTAATTTCATAACCATCATCGCCAGGAAACATCATACCAATTACCTGCCAGTCTTGAGTCTCCCCTCATTCCCCTTCGCCCCAGGCTGCTGCTAACCCTTTTGCCTCTGCTTCACCTTCTCCAAACATTCTGCCTACGTGCTATCTACAACATGTAGCCTTTGGGACCGCTTTGCCTCACTTAGCATCATGCGTTCACGATTCATCCATGTTGCGGCATGTGCCACTGCTTATTACTTTATATGCTGGATAACATTCTATTCTGTAGGTGCACAGCTTTGCTGTTCCACCAAGTCATGGGCATTTGGGCTATTTTCAACTTTCAGATGATTTTAAATACTGCTTCTATAAACATATGTGTCGAGTATTTTGTGTAGATACGCTTTTCTTTATGCTGGTTTTGTGTTTAGGTATGTTTGTAGAGAGAGAGATGGAAGGGGGAGGAGATGAGAGAGGCAGGGACAGGGGAAAGAGGGAGGGTGGGAGGAAGAGAGAGAGAGAGAGAGAGAGAGAGAGAGAGAGAGAGAGAGAGAGAGAGAGCAGCACTTGGTCACATGTAATATTTTTTTTTAGGGACTGTAAAATTGTCTCCCAAAGTAGCTCCACTATTTTACAGCCTTTCAGCATCTAGAGATCCGTTTTTTTCAGCCCCTTCTCTGCATTATCTCTGGATATTTTCATCATGTTTTCTTAAGTGAATGACTTACAATGTTTTTCCTTGCTTTATCCCCAGTGGGTAATGACGTGTTCTTTTATGCACTTACTGTTCCTTGAGTGTCTTCAATGGAAAACGATCAATTTAAATCCTTTGTACGGTTTTAGCTGAGTTGCTCATCTCTTTATTACCAAGCATAATATTACTTTCTTAAGTTCTGAATCTACATCCTTAATTAATATTTCATTCAAATGTATTTTCTCCTATTCTGAGTTGTACTTCCTTCTTTCTTCCCCTTTTCCTTCCTCCCCCCTCACCATTTCCCCTTCCTTTTTTCTGTTCTCTTCAGACAAGGCCTCACTTAGCCACACAGGCTGGCCTCAAACTTTCTATATATAGCCAAGGATGGCCTTCAACTCCTAATCCTGCTCCCAGCTCCTGTGGGTTGGAGTATGTACAGCAGTTCTTTTTTTCTTTTTAAAATAATGTCCTTTGATGCATTAAGTCTTAATTTTTACAAGGTGAACTGTCTCTTTGGTTACTTGTACTTCAGCTCATATACAAGAAACATAGTCGGGTGGTGGTGGCGCACACCTTTAATCCCAGCACTCAGGAGGCAGAGGCAGGCAGATCTCTGTGAGTTTGGGGCCAGCCTGGTCTACAAGAGCTAGTTCCAGTACAGACTCCAAAGCTGCACAGAGAAACCCTGATTCAAAAGACAAAACAAAACAAAAACAAAAACAAAACCTCATAGATTTTCTATGGGCCATTTTGAGTCAAATTCTGTATGCAATATGAGGCATGGCTCCTACTTCATTTATTTGCATGTGAACAGTCAGCGTTTAGAGAACCATATGGAGGGAGTATACTTTCTCTACTAATGTACTCAGCACCTCAAGAGATAACTGTTTTAATACAGAGGGTCGTTTCTGGATCATTCTGTTCCATGGAGCTGTATGTCAGTCCCCAGGCCAGTTTGATTCCTATGTCTTTGTAGAAAGTTTAGGAATTGGGGTGTATGCATCTCCAATTTTATTCATTCTTTTCAATATCATTAACATATCCTGGGACCACTGCTTTTTAAATAAAATTTAGGGTTGTCTTGTGGATTTTGAAAAGTATTGGGGGATAGGGCTGAGGAGATGGCTTAGCAGCTAAAAGTGTAGACTTTCCCAGCAGAGGACCCAAGTTCACTCCTAGGCACCAAGGTCAGCTGTCTACTTCTATGTGTATGTGCTGGGCCATTCCTTTAGTGCTCAGGCAGCCAATTGGACTTTGTGTCTTACTCATGCATGGCTTCAAGATCAGCCAGCTGTTAAGAATGGAGCCCTCTCATGTCTTTGTTGAGCATGTATAAGCCTTGAACATGAATGTACCCTACCACATGCCCAGGAATACGTCAAAGCTTTCTGGAAACCTCTGTAACCGTCCACACGCTCTGTCATCACCTTGTCTGTCTGCAGTGTTGAACAATTACTATTGATTGTTTCTCATGAGTACCTTATGGGTAAGGCTTCTCCCCTTGTCTGTCTGCAGTGTTGAACAATTACTGTTGATCGTTTCTCATGAGTACCTTATGGGTAAGGCTTCTCCTGAGGTTATAATTCATATCCCACAACACCCTTTCAATGGTCTTGCTTGAGACTATAAAACAGGCTTTAGTGATGGTGTTTTAGACCTCTAGAGTTAATTAAAGTTCTGTAACTATCTTAAAAGTGTTTGGTCAATAAAACAAACAAACAAATTGCTGGCTGTTTACAGCACTCTAATTTCTTCTACCATTATCAAACCTTCCCCAGCTCTACAGTAGTCCTGAAAGCCAGCAGAGCCACAACCACAGTGGGTGTGAGAAAGGGTAGCTGCTGTGGAATAATCCTTTTGTACATTGTGAAGATTTGTTGCTGTGATTGGTGTAATAAAGAAGCTGACTGGCCAATAGCTGAACGGGACAAAGTTAGGCAAGAAAACCAAATGGGACTGCTGGGAGGAAGAAGAGTGGCGTCAGAGGAGCCTCGAGGAGATGCAGAGAGAAACAAGATGGGCATACCGTACTGAGAAAAGGTACCAAGCTACATGGCTAAGTACAGATAAGAAATATGGGTTGATTTAAATGTAAGAGTTAGCTAGTAATAGGCCTGAGCTATTGGCCGAGCATTTACAATCAATATTAAGTTTCTGGCTGATTAAAACTTCACCTGCAGGCAGCCTCACGGATCCTAGAGGGAAGGATGCTCCCCTTACACCTGTCACTATTTCTCTAAATCATCGAGAGGAACTTCATTCCACATTGAAATCAACTTTGTGAGAGAGGATCTGTCCTCTGTACATATGGCCACATTCTTCTTACTCATTTCAGCCATTCTCCTAACAGAGACATGCTCCCTCCTATCCCACTGAAAACAGCGCCATGGGGTTTCCTGCAGTATTTGCTGTTACCTATTTATTTGAGTTGCGTGTAGTCATGTGGACACTAACACCTTGATGAAGGGAATGAACATACCGTGTAAAATAAAGATTCAGAAATAAACAATGCACAGTCTAGGAAAAAGCATAAGACAACACTCACTCCCTCCCCTTAATTGTGTAGTTGTAATTTCTTAATTTTACTCTCATCTTATACTAACCGAATTTTACATATATTCTTATTATATTTAAATATAATTTAAATTGAAAAATAAATGATGCCCAAATCTCCTGTACTTCACTAAACTGGATATAGAAATGCATTAAAGTCCCTGTCATGGGTCACTGCTAACACTCAGGGTAAGGGTCTATAGTAGTCCAAAGTAATCTCCTACCCCAAACCCCTCCAATTAAAACATAGATTTTTCTTAATTTACACCAAAAACTTTTAAAGTTTCTGGCTTATTCTCCATTAAAAAATAAAGGGTGATAAAACGTTCCGTTAAGACCCCAATGACAAAGATAAATTAGATGAGTTCATGGAAAGGAGTGTTTAACATATGTAAGCCTCCCAGGACACCCAGGACACATGACAGACACATCCTCCAAGGGGTCCAACCAAGGGTCCCGAGTGCTGTGAAAAGTACATTTATTGGAAGAGATTCTTTCTGTTACTCTAATCATTGTTTTCATTTCTACAGTTACACTGTGCTTCGAGAATCAAACCAGGCTGGAGAGATGGCTCAACAGCTATGAGTATTTGCTATTTTTCCAGAGGACCGGAGTTCAAGTCCCAGCACCCATGTCAAGAAGCTCACAACTGCCTGTAACTATAGTCCCAAGGGATCAGACAGCCTCATTTGACCTGCATGGGCACTGCAGTCACGGACTTGAATTCCCATGCAGATTCATATACACATATAATTTAAAAATAAAGATCATCTTTTAAAAAAGTCAGGTCAATACAGGGAAAGATGGTGCTTTTTGTAAATTCAACACTCTGGGGTTGGAAGCCAAAAACAGATCAGGAGTTCAAGGTCATCCTCAGCTACGTAGTGGGTTATTAGTCTCTCTCAGTCCTGATTAGTTAGACCAGCAGTTCTAAACCTGTGGGTCATGACCTCTTTGGGGCTCAAATGACTGACCCTTTCATAGGTGTCACCTAAGACCATTGGAAAACATAAATATTTACAATGTGATTCATAACAGTAGCAAAATCACAGTCATGTAGGGCAACAAAAATAATTTTATGGTTGGGGGGTCACAACTTGAAAAACTATATTAAAGGTTTGCGACATTAGGAAGGTCGAGAACCCCTGAGTTAGATCCATTGCTTTTAGTTAGTGTGCCATAAGGTAACGGTGGGGTTAGTGTGCAAGAGCAGAACTGCTCACCGTGTGGTAAAGAAAGAGAGGGAGAGAACACATCTCCCTAAGGTCCCAGCGCCTTCCCCGTGTTAAAGCTATCCTTGCTGGGGACAAAACCTTCCAGAGACACTTCAGACCCTCTCTCTGGCAAAGTGAGTTGATGTTAATCACAGTTTCTTCTGGCCACTATGTTGCCCAGCATGAGGTCCCTTTCCTCTGCCCAAGTCAAAAAGGATTCGTTACTAGAGTTGCACATTAGTTCTGTTTGGAAACTAGAAGCAGAAACAAAAGGAAAAAGGGCAGAATGAAAAAGGATGTGTGTTCCTGAGGCAGAATAAACTTGAGAGCTGGTATTCGCCGATCCGGCGGTCAGGGAAGGTACTTCCTAGCTATCCAAGGACAGGCTCAACGTAATGATTGCCCTTTAATTAATACAATGCATTCTAAAGACAGTTCTTATGCAATCAGCCATGACATTTGAAAGCCTCAAAAGTAATTCAAAAGACAAAAAGGTCATAGTCCAATGACATCCAAATCTCCTGTTACTGACTAAACTGGGTACGGAAATGCATTGAAGTCCCTGTCATGGGTCACTACTAACATTCAGGGTCTATAGTGGTCCAGTGTAATCTCCTACCCCAAATTGCTCCAATTGAAACATAGATTTTTCTGAATTTACACCAAAAACTTTTAAAGTTTCTGGCTTATTCTCTTGAATACGTTATCTTCCATATGCAGACTGCATTTTTTTCCCTTAAAAATTTTGTTAGAAAACATTTGTTGGCTGCCATGTAACATCCCAAAATACCGAGGCATTAAGAGACGTGTGAGAAAATGCCTGCAGGGTTTCCCATTCCAGTTGCCACCCTGAAAGCCACAACAGCAGCGTGATTCACCGCTTGTCATGGGCAAAGTTACCCATCAACAGAGGAAGCAAAGTGAGACAGCAAAGATGGAGTGGAGTGGAGTGATTCACCGCTTGTCATGGGCAAAGTTACCCATCAACAGAGGAAGCAAAATGAGACAGCAAAGATGGAGTGGGCTGCGTCAGTGAGAGTCAAACATTGCTGCAGCTTACCCACCAAGCACCGGGAACTCCAAAGGCCCACCCAGCTTCTTATGGGGAACACAAAACAGGACTTGTCATGCTCTGATCCAGACCTCCTGGGCTAGGGACCAACCAAGCCAAAGGTGAACTGAAAGGCAGGGAAATTGAACTCAGAAATTTGAGAAGGAGGATATGCCAAAACATGAGATTCACTCCTCTGAGTCTATTTTAGGTAAACGATAGAAGATGAAAGAAAATAAAAGTCCACCTCTAGAAGTCCAACTTTTTCTAAACATGAAAAGTCACAGACTGCAACGCAGCAGAGCTCCGACCACCTCAGAATATGATTCTGTTAGCAATTGAAGACTTGGAATTTTACTATAAAGACTGACATGTGAAATTAACACAAAGTACAATTGTAAAACCAACAGGAAAGATGCGCCCTATTTCCATCATGAAGGGGGCCCACCAAACACATCTACTAAGGACGCTGGAAATGGATGCCTGGTGTCATCTATTGCTCCAAGAGCCTTCCCCAGAAAGCCTTCTGTCCCGGACTAAGAGGCCGGCAGCGAGAACCCTCGGTGGAAACGGCTCAGAACTGGCAGTGGCTGCAGTGTGCAGAGGGCCTGGCCTCCCTTCACGGGCCAACTTCCTGCAAGCAGTAGCTTTCAGTACTGGGGCCAAGAATCTTCAAATGCCACACCCATACCCATGAGACAGGCCAAATAAATCATCCTTGGGACCCTCTGACTGGATTCCCTGGCCCCGAGACAGAAGTTGCACTGGCTGAAGTCAACAGAAAAAATGGGAAAACCTCCTCTCTGCTAGGAACCAGCATGGCTCTCATATAGCCCTTACATGACATTGATTAAAAACAAAACGAAAACCAGACAATACACTGTGGCTCCCCTGGGAGCCTCTTTCCTGGCTCCCCTGGGATGTAGTTTCTCCCGGTTCTCATGAGTAGAAAACAGACTTTTCTAAAAGTCTTTCTCCAAACTGGAGAAAGACCACACAACCAGGTTACTTCTAGCTGTTAAGATATTTCATAGGCTCTCGATCTCAATTCTTGCCGCATGCACAGAAGATTAATGGTAGCAAGTCTCCTGCAGACAAATATTCAGTTGTTTCCAATTGCTTCCCCTCCTTTAGTGCTGAAACTTCCCTGGCTAGAAAGAAACAAAATATAGGCATCAATACCTTTTCTTTCTTTTTTTTTTTTTTTTTCGTTTTTCGAGACCTGGTTTCTCTATAGCTTTGGAGCCTTTCTTGGAACTAGCTCTTGTAGACCAGGCTGACCCCAAACTCACAGAGACTCACCTGCCTCTACCTCCCGAGTGCTAGAGTTGAAGGCGTGCGCCACCACTGCCCAGCTGGCATGGGTAGCTTTTAAGACTTTTAAGCTTTTGCTTCACCCTGGGCCATTTAGACTCTAGTTTCATTCAGAGCTTGCAATCAACAATGGCAGGCAGTCTACCCAGGGCAGCAGAGGCCCCCAAGGGAGTCTCATGATGACTTGGTCGTGTGCATTTCCTCCAACAGCCGACAGTTGGCAAGCTTGTTTTATCATACCAGGACAAAAAGAAAGAAAAATCTTAATAATCCGAACAAGAGGCAAACTACTAAGTGTGGAGTACTTTCACAAAATTCCGTATTTAATGGAAAAACTAGGCCTGGGTTTATTCCTTTGTTTGTGTTGGCAGATGTCTCATCCATCAAGGTTGCTGATGTCTGTGCTCTGCAGACTTGAGGAAGACTGAGTTGCTGTTGAGAAGTTAGTGTAGCGTGCTGGCCGTCCCTTCGCCTGGTTTGCAGTTCCTGCCCTGACACTCACTAGTTGGGTAACCATGGAAAGGATGCCTAACCTCTCTCCGCTCAGTTTCTCCACCTGTGTGTGTGGGGGGGGTGTCAAATTACTCTTTCACTGGCTGTTATGAGTGCTGAGGAATATATGGGAATTCTTCAGAACTATTCCTGGACACCCTAAGAATTCAATAAACGTGAGGGTTTTTTTTTTTATCATTAGCCATGTGCAAACCTATTCTCTATCCATATAGAATGAACGGCAGTAGCTGGACAGCTGGGGCACTGTGAAAGTTGGCATCAACAAGGAGAAAGAAGAGAATAGAGGGGAGAGGGCAAGATGTGAAGTCACATTACAACCAGGAGAAACGTCCGTCCCCTGAAGTCACCGTCACACGTGACCGCACAGCTTTGCTATGTATAAACTGGAGAATATCATGATGACCACTATCAAGAGCCATCTGGAAATCCATTTTCTGTTCTTCACACCTTACACATTACAGTCTGTGACACAATTCTATCTCAGAGGCGGGAAAACTGCAACAGATTAAATTTTGATACAGCTTGAATTCTAAAATTCACACTGGAATTTAATTCAGTTGTGAAGGTATCAAGACGGGAGGTCTTTCAGAGAGCACTAGAGTGTTCAGGCTCTCTCGGGATGGAGAGAGCAATGCGGTTATTAAGGGGGTAGATTAGTTACCCCAAGAGTTCAGACTCATTATTTTCTCTCTATTTCTTTCCAACTCACTTGCTCTTCTACCAGGTTTCAGCCTAGCAAGATTGTCTATGCCAGATGCCTCACCACCCAGTCAGAACCAGACTCGTCAGCCAGGTAACTTGCCTTCTTTATAATTTACCCGCTCTGTGGTGTTCTGTCAGTGACAGAAGACAGAACGAGATACATCAGTGGTTAAGAGCACTGGCTGCTCGTGCAGAAGGCTGGAGTTCAGTTTCTAGCGCCCACACTGTGCACTTCACAATCACTCATAATTTTAGCTCTGGGGGCCTCTACTTCCTCTCAGGCCTCCAAGGGCACATACGCACACCCTCACCCAGACATACACACATGCACATAGTTAAAAATAAAGTAAATCTTTAGATCTCCTAGTTTTCTGCTAAAAGAACTCTTTATCCTTACCAAGTAACTTCTTCTTAAGTCTTAATCATAAAGGGACCTAGGGACAACAGTAGGCAAAAGAATGGTTTCAGAGGTCAAATATTTGAATTCGGAATCATTCACAGCATCATGAGGCAAATGTGTTATCTCTTCTGTCTTCATTTAAAACCACCAAACACAGCAAGAATTCTAGGAAAGAGAAGGCAATCGCTCTTTCAACTGTAAAGTTCTAGATTGCAAAGCATCTGCCTCCTCCATATTCATGTTGATTCCGAGTGACAACAGCGACATGGACCATGCATCCTAACAACCTGACTGAGTCCCCTGCAGGTCTGAGAACACATTGAAAAGTATCAGTGAGACATCCTGGCGCAGGCATAGCACAAAGGTGGGGCGCGAGAGAGGGAGAACTTAGGGCCTGAGCTGTGGCACATTTTATCTCTTCATGCATGCATATGTACACATGCACATATGTCGACAAAAAGCCTGTTTGGGCAGCCAAAAAATATACAGACATTTATCTCAAATTTTCATCAAAAGAAAAATCAGTGGAGACATGCAATATGGTACTCAGTCCAGGCTTCCTGGTCACAGAGAATATTTCTCCTGAGGAGGCTCTGTAAAGCTTGATGCCTACAGCATGTCTATTTCACAGCCTGCTTTCCTGAGATGTTAGGAAACTAGAATCTATTAGCATATCTCCTTGTCCTTAAGAAACAGGCCTTCTCCTGGTATTTTTTAAGAAGCAATGTTGATATATCTCAGATCAGAAAGGGCCCCAGGTGCTGGAAAGTAGAGGGACGTTCTGACTCATCCCAGAACCCAGCGTGGGGTCTGACAGGCAGTGAACTCAGCTGGGATGAACGCCTGGCCTTATCGGAGCCATGTATCTCTTTGCTGGTCGTGCAGAGCAGGAGGGATCTGTAAGAAAACACTTGACATTTCTGTAACATTTCTAAAAGTAAAATGCGTGATGTGGATTTAGGAAAAACCACCTGGCTGCTCCCGAAACCAGCAACACACCTGGCAGATCAGAAGGCAACAGGGAACACAGTTGAAGAAGGGAAAAAGGAACCCCTTCCCGTCCTTAAGTCTGTTTCCTCACCCCTCTACCAGTCTCCAAAGAGATACAAGAAGAAACTGTTCGGGTTTGTTGGCATTGATTTGCATGTCATCCTTTTGAACTTTTTTTGTTTTAGTGTGTGGGGGGTGGAAGTTGAGGCAGGGTCTCGTGTTCCCAACATGGTCCTGAACCTGCTATGTAGCTGAGTATGACCTTGAACTTCTGATCCTCCTGCCTCTACTTCCCAAGTGCTGAGACGACAGGTATGCATAGTACTTAATTTTCTGCAGGGCTGGGGATTGAACTCGAGGATTCCTGCATGCTAAGCAAGACTCTACCAACTCGCTATATCTCTAGTCCTTCATGTTTTTATAACATGAATAATAGGTTAGTGCAGTTCTGAGTGCACCTAGTTGTGAAAAGAGGGGAAGATGTTTCTTTGTGTACAAGACTAATATTGTGTGGAAGGCGGTCTTGCTCCTGCAATAGACGCTGCTTGCTTTTTAAAATTAGCTGATTAAAGGGAGAAAGGAAAATTATATTCAATGAAGAAACATTGGAGATAATGCACCGAACTAGAACATCTAATTTTTTTTAACCCAGAAAACCTTTCTAATGCCTATTATATGACCAGGATGGGCCTCATTTATCAAGAATGCAGAAAACTTGGTCGTTGTTACAAGCTATAAACCTGGGAACACAGTGTATTTGAAATGATGGATTTCATGGCATCCAATGGCAGCAAATCACACGGACAGAGAGTGTGTTCTCCAGGAAGCTGGGGATGAATTATGAAAGATGAGTATGGCAGGATCTGTATGGGGGTGACAAAGTGATTTCTCTCGCACTACTTACTTGGCCCTTGGGGGCTCTTTCAGAGACTGTCAGAGGCACTTGGGGGGTCTTTAGATGGCATAATGTCACATATCATCCAAATGGAAGCAGGCAGAGGAAAGGACATTCCATTTTACGGTAACTTCATTTTCCCTTAACCTAATAGAGCTCTCCTACGGAAATGAACAAAAACCACCCCAGTAATTTGTCAAGCATAGACTAAGCATGGCATAAATTACCTCCACATCACTCTCCTAGCTCAGTTTTCATTCCGGGCCATCAAAGTCATAGCAAAGTGTGTGTGCATCCCAAGCGTCCCTTCCCCCGCCCCCCAATACCTAATAATGATGTTCATTAGTCCAAGACACTTAGTTCCTATGAGAGTCAGCACTATTTCCAGAATACACACAAATTAGACCCAATTTCTTCCATGTTTCAGCAACTAGAATATAGACTGCAAAGTATGTAGTTTCTTTGTAAATGAGAGACAGTCTACATTCCTGAAATACTGCTCGTGAATACCCCAGCCTCAAATAGATTCACCAGAGAAGGACAATGTGGGTTGGGATGAGACGCTATGATGTGCTCTTTCCTAGTCTAAGACTAGTGTCATCTCTCCACACTGATATAGGTGTCTCTTTGATGCTTTTCCTGGTGAAGGGCGAGGTTTATGGTAACTATGGTAACTCTTTATTTGATTACTTTTCCCTTCTACATAATCCAGCCCTGGAAGATTCAGCAGGAGGTTGACCCTGCCTATAGGAGTTCACACTCCAGGGAAAACAAACCACAACTCCAACACTGAAACACTGAGCCACAAGAAGAATTTACTCTTGATGGCTTTTCTCACTTAACGGTGTGTATGTGCCCACACACATACACACAAACAAAAAATAAGTCTTAGACTCCAAAGGAGCAACAGAGGTCTTCTTACTCAAGTGTCTTGAGAAGAGCAAACACAAGCTGACCCCTGATGAATCCCTTAGCAGAGAGTATATCTAAACTGAGGTCAGATTCCTGGCCCGTGATGATTCAAGATACTATGTCATTAAATGTGAGGTAACTTCTTAAGCGTTAATACAATATTATATAAATGGTACCATGTTCTGTAATGTATGGGTCTCAGACATGAAGCTAAACATCCTTAATGGGTAGAATCGGTCTGTCTCCTCTGAGGGGATCACTCCTGAGTCACGAGCAGTCATCTGCCTCGTGATCATCGTCAGACCAATCTATAAGAAGCATCCTGTCTTCCCTCTTGAGGAACACAGCTAAAGGATGAAATTCTGAAAATTTTCCAGTATGGTGTGCCAGTGTTCCAGAAACAAACAGCAAGGGTACTGGCCTTGCTTGTCTCAGCCTGAATCTATGGGCCCTGAAGCTTGGGTAAGTGTCAGTGTTGTGGTTTTTATGAAAACTCTTCTCACAGGCTCCTATGTTTGAGAGCTGGAGCTGTCTGGAGAAAGTAGGGACTCGGACAATCAGTTGGACAACCTGACTTGCCGGCTGGTCCACTGCTTTTGCTGTCACTTAGCCACTCCTGTCTGTATCTTCTCTGATACCATGGACTATATTCCTCCAAACCTTGAGTCAAAATAAACCTTCTGTCCAGTGTCCAGCACAGTGATGAATAAGTGGTAGATACGGTCAGTGTTTCATAGCTTCCCAGATAGGAAGGAGAGATAGGATTAAAGACAGCCCAGCCCTTATCTCTCCCTTCCTCCATCTTCATATCTAGGAGAGAATGCTCTCATTGTCTTCATATCATAGATAACACAGATTCTTCCTTTTATCGTGTGAGTGCTGTATAGTTCCACGCTGAGACCAACAGTTAAGTTTAGAGCAATAGTCTAGAGAAGACCAAATAGTTGCTCTCTAGCTGTGGACTCAGGTAGGGAGGGTCATGGACCATCTCTTTTCTTTGACCAGGATAACAAGATATCCCAATGGTCACTTGGCAGAGACAGCCAACTCATCATTCCGTTTCCATCTCTGTGCTACATTTTGGGGTTTTCTAAAAACTCTAAGAACTTAATGGATTAGTTTGACAGCGAAGACTGGTTCACACCAAAAATAAGGATAACAAAGACTCATTCCCTTGAAGCTACATGTTAGTTCTCTTGTCTGTTTTGAAGACTCGTAGGAATGATTAATTCAGTGTTTGGGAAACACCGTGATTTGCGCTTATTCTCAGCAGTGATAAAAGGGTGGGGCAATGAGTAAAAGGTTTAGTTAGTTATGCAATGGGAAGCAGATGCTCAGCTCCTGAGGGCAAGAACCTGAGAGGGGCTCCGTGCTTGGCCATGCGTACCCACCCTGGCTCCTGGCTGAAGTCATCATGGAACTATCAGTAAGTGCTGACACCTGGGCCTAGGCGGTGGCATAAGATGCTGGGTTCAGGGGCTGGAGAGATAGCTCAGTGGTTAAGAGCATTGCCTGCTCTTCCAAAGGTCCTGAGTTCAATTCCCAGCAACCACATGGTGGCTCACAACCATCTGTAATGAGGTCTGGTGCCCTCTTCTGGCCTGCAGACATACACACAGACAGAATATTGTATACATAATAAATAAATAAATAAAAATAAAAAAAAGATGCTGGGTTCAGCTTTACAGTAATTCTAGTGCGAGCAGGCAGTCAGAGGGTGAGGAAGCTCCTTGGGAAGGCAGGAATCCAGTTCAGCTTAATGAATGATATTTTGTGCTCTCAGAACACAATCAAAGGTTTTTCCATGAGAGATTAGTGGCACTTAAGAAATCTTTCTCTTCTTTCTTTATCATTTTCCCTCCTTCCCTCCCTTCCTTCTTTCCTTTCTTCCTCTCCCAAGCTTCTTTTTTTCTATGACGCAATCTCAGTCTTTTCAAGACTGGTTTTCAGTATCTTCTTGCTCTGATGCCTGATGCCCTTTCAAAAAGACATGGTGTATGTCAGAGCAAGATGCCTTTGGTAGTTAATTCACTAGCAGGAGGTATAACTACCCATTTAGTTCCCTTCATTGTCCTAGAACGCAAGACCAAAATCACTGGATAGCCATCACTTTTACCAACTAATCCATCAAACGAAGAGAAGCTTGTGTTTAGAGTGGAAAACATGGAAAAGGATGGAGGTGTGGAGGAGAACATAAACAGACCGAACTGGTGCAACTGTGTGGAGCAGAGAGGGGGAAGGTCTTCACAGTCATGTGTCTCAGTTGAGGTTTTTATTGCTGTGAAGAGACACCATGACCACAGCAGCGCTTATAAAAAAAATGCTTAGTTTGGGTGGCTTGCTTATTGTTTTAAAGGTTCAGTCTATTATCATCATGGTGGGGAGCATGGCGGCACGCAGGCAGATGTGGTGATGGCCTTGTCTTGCAGAGAACAGGAAGTCAACTGACAGTCATACTGAAGGAAGCTTGAGCAAAAGAGACCTCAAAGCCTGCCCCTAACAAGGCCACACCTCCTAATGGCACCACTTCCTTCGGGGGGCCATTTCCTTTCAAACCACCACATCATGGGAGTCAACACCTTAACCATAACTAGCACTTGTTGAGTTATTAGAAAGCCCCTCACTGTGCCCACATGCTTCATGAGTGTTTTCTTAAACTTGATGACACACATATGGAATGAGTGGAATGATTTTTTTTTTAACGAGAGAATCTGAGAGCCAGCAGGGTCAATCTTTGTTAAGATCTGACCCCAGAGAGCAAGCATATCCAACCCCCTCTATTCCATCTCCGTTAAAGAAAATGAAATTTTCAGACAGATGTCAAATCCAAGGCTGCCTATGTCACAGCTTGTAAGAGCAGTGTGAGCTTTTAGTGCTTTCTCACCATGACTATCTCCTTTACTCTCAGGGTCTCCCCAGCACAGCACCCCCACATCTGTCTTGGGTGTGGTTTCTACTTAATTGCAATGTGCCCTCAATGCCTGAGAATCAATGAACAAGGGATTTAAATATAGGTGGGAACTTCTTTGAGAAATTTTGTTAATTCAGAGTGGAGGACTATTTGTTCTTGAGAGCCATCACCTCCCACCAAACTAAGAAACCCACTTTATGATGAAAATCTTTCCACTTGTGTGGATACAAACTCATCATGTTTGGTAATTGAAGTCACAGGAGAAAGTTTCGTTCCAGGTAAAAAATAATGACTCTAAGCTCTTTCTATAGTATCAGAATACGGCCTTTGTTGTGACAATTGAGAAATTAAGGGCAGAATGACAACATCAGGAAGTTAAACAGTTGCTTCCCTATTTGGAATTTGTCACAGTTTTTAGTATCTGGATATTGGGAGGATCATGTGCTTAAGTTAAAGATTAGCCTTATGGGTGGCAGTAACGTGACCTCACATTTAATTCTAATGTTTCAGATTTCATTTCCTTCTCAGAGGAGATTAGAAGGGAAAACGAGAAGAGGAAAGTTGATGCCGACCTAATGCGTTAGAGAATCTGGCTTTGAGGAAGAAGGGACAGAGACCGAAGGTGTGGCCAAAGTACAGCATAGACCTGTATTAAAACGTCCTTATGGAGCCCAGAACTAAGTACAGCAAAAGTGCACACACACCTTGACCCCAGCACTTGGGAGGCAGAGGCAGGCAGATCTCTGTGAGTTCAGAGCTAGCCAGTTCTACATTGTGAGTCCCAGGTCAGCAGGGGCTACACACAGTGAGACCCCATTTCAAAAACAAAAGAACCCTATATATGCATGTGTATATGTGTATATGTGTGTGTGTGTGTATCCATATGGATAGAAGGAAGCAGAAAGGGAGGAAGAGGAGGAAAGTAAGAAGAGAAAACGAAGGAGCAGTGAAGGAAGGACGTATGGGAAGCAACCTCCTCACAGCCATATGGAACAAATGACAAACAGCAGGCCCTGCTCTTAATAAAAATATGCTGCCAAAGTACAGGGCCATGCAGAAAATAACAAAGCATTTAATTACACAGTGACAGTTGCAGCACTGGGGATTTCCCAGAGATTAATGGGGTGGCTGGGACTAGTGGATGGCCCTGGGGACAGTCCAATGATTTCCCAGCCAATGCATAATGCCCAGGAAAGGTTCCTTGTTAGTTTCACTGCTAAGCAGAAACTAGAGGAGGGTTTGGGCACTGGGTCTGGCTTCCTCTTTTTCTTCCTATTAGGAAAACATTAACATGGAGAGAGAGTTTGGTTTCAATTAAGATCCCCACAGAGATAGCTAGACTGTCTGGGTCAGCTCTCACTATTCCAGTCTCAACCCGGGAGAACTTTTCCACTATCTGAGGCCAACTTGGGAGTTAGGACCAAGATCACTTTTTGAAGACGGGAGGGGAGAACATGGACTGTTAAAAATTGACCTTTGAGAGGTGAGGGAAACCAGCTCTCCAGACAAAGAATAGGATCAAGGTGCAACGGCGAGTGATAAGTGAAAGACTTCTTCTTCTTGCAGGAGAGCAAAGCTTACAGAGAGCCCTGGGGGACACCTAGCACCAAAGACAAGCAAATGCTCACTCCACCCATGCAACTGGAGCCAGTACAGAAGATGGGGGATTGCATCGGAAGCTAGCAAGTTTGTCAGACCCAAGGTCTAAATACTATTGCTAAGCTGCCTGCACTTCAATGACCAGCGTGAAACTTTAACCCTGAAGTGTGAGTCAGGAACAAATGCAAACAAAGTGAATGAATACTCACTGCCTTTTCTTGACCCTCTGACTGTTTTCAATAGGAAAACTAAGCGCACTGATGCCTTTTCATTGAGTTGTAGGAGGTGAATTCCATGGAAATGCATCTCAGGTACAATTCTATAAGACTGCATCGTGATTTCTGCATTATCATGAAATGCATAAATAACAGTATAACGAGGGCCTGGAGAATAGGGCAGAAAACATCATGCTGGGCTAGCCACTACTAGAACCAGAACCGAATTGGGTTCCTAAACAAAGGATGAGCAGTAAATATCTAGGTAGAAGGATCACTTCCTTCACTAAGGGCACAAGTGTAATTAGTGGTCAAACAGAGACTCTAACTTCTTTGCACATCTGGACATGTTTCCACCAGTATCCTATGCCTTCTTGCTGCAGATCTAACCTGTGCTCTATTGGATTAGGCTTTGGGAAAAAAGAAGAAAGCTCACCTGACCAGAGATCCAAGTTAGAACAACCACTGTTACGTGGAGATGGTCACAGGGTCACTCCAGTTCTATCCATGTGGTTACACAAAACCATCAACTTCCTACTCTTGACTTCCCTCTAACCTACCAGGCCTGAAGCAATGCCCAGAGACAGGCACTATCAAGTACATCCTTGAAGTAGGCATGACTTTGGGGAAACGGTCCCTACTGCACGATGGCTTTGCCCGTGAGCTCTTCCTTCATCTTTGTACAGGAGCTCAGTATAGATGGTGATAGAGTTTACACAATTGATGTGAAGATAAAAGCGAGAGCATCATTAACGTTGAATGGGCTGACATGTTGCATGGGAGACCAAAAGCCTATGAAAGCTGTCATTTCATATGGCAATCAACAGTCGCTTTCTACTTCCTTTAAAGGGTTTTTTACAGCTAAACTGCAGCCTCTAGAGACATCCTTCCTGAGCAAAGGAGGGACCGACTGTTTGCCCATCATTTTTTTTGCTCTGTTGGTAGTAGTAAAGGGACTGTTCCAGACCACCATGTCCTTGCAGAGTAGGGAGAGAGATGCTATCATTCAAAAGGAACAAACACTCCCATGTGGTCCCTCCTGCCCAGAAGTCCAACAGGACCTTCTCTGGTGATGGAGACACTCTGAATTTATTGCATATTATGGCAATAGTCTCCTAGACAGTATCTGCTTCTTCCTTCGCCTTCGCTCTCAGACGTCGAACATTTAGAAAGCACAGCACTCTATCAGATGGAAGCCATTTCTCACTCTCCTGCTTAGTCTTTCACTGGCCTTGCATCTTGTTCTAGCAGAGCTGCACTGTGATCTGCACATCTGCATGGTCCAGATACTACAAAGACTCTCTCTCCAACCTCCCCCCTTCTCTCTGTTCTACTCTGGTCCCCTCAGCTGGCCTTCCCCTTTGAAGATACAGGATTTCAAAACAGGGTTCCCTTTGCATGGGGCAACTGTGAACCATCTACCCCCTCACTCTCTTCAGATATTTCGTTAAGAACACTGTTGCCACTGAAATATTTTCTGACCACTCTGTCCAACATCCATGTTCTTTTTCTAGTCCCATCCCTTTATTTTTCTTATTGCAGCCATCACGTCTGAAACACTATGTGCTGTAACTATTAACTTTCTTGTGATGTATATCTCCATTTTACAAGACAAATTCCACTGAGTTCAACCAGCCAGCTCACTGTATCCCCAGAGCCCCAGGCAGAGACTGGCTTAGAGAAAGTGACACATAAACATTAGTTGAAAATTATTCCACAACCAGAGGATTAAGAAAAGGGTCTTCTGGGAGATAAATTCACATGGCCTTCAATAAAAGTGAGGGCCAAAAATAGCTTTTGGTTTTGTTTTGCTTCCCCCCTCACCCCTCCTGCAAGGAGCTTCTTGTTAAATCTGTGCTCATAAGTCCATGGAAAACTCCAAAAGCCTTCTGGTTATCACCAATGTCAGCCAAAAGCTTGATGTGGATGCCAGGGAGGTTCACGGATTAGACACATGTATGAATTCTTAGACTTTGTACATTCCCAAACAAGCTGTTTCCATAATTTCCTATCAATTCCCTAGTGTTAATTCAGAGCATATCACTCTTCTCAGTGTCATGGGACCAGGGGACAGTCAGAGGGTCTGCTGGAGATTAAAGAGGGGTTTATGAAGCACAAAAGCTAAGGGGACAATGGTGGTTTATGTAAAGCCTTAACGCAGCGTGGGTGCACAGGGGCCGCGGCAAGGCACGGAAGAGAAGATGGGGGACAGCATGGGACAATGATGAGGTGCACAGGGTTTAAGCACAGGAAGACACAGCGGTGCTGTAATACATGAGAGCAAATAACTGTTCTAGGTTTGTCCCGCAGTGGTAAGGATATCTCTTAATTTGTCAAGGCGGCTAGCTGGATGAGAGATTGCATATTTAGAATTCAGTCTACGCCGCTGAAAACCTAAAGGTAAAGTGAAAGCCAAAAGGCAGAGCCCTCAGGTTAGGCTTCTGATGGTGCATGGAGATAGAGATGAGGGGAACAGAGCAGGGACAAACAGAGAGGTCCAGAATGTCCCTTATGTTGCTGCAGAACAACTGTCACCGCCTCAGTGACTCAGAATAGCATACTTCGTTAACTCAGTGTTATGGTTTTCTTTCTTCTGTCCTGGGCTACTCTCGAGCATGCTGTGCAGCCAAGGCTGTCTATGAACTCCCCAGTGCTGGGAAACAGGGTGCACCACCAGGCTCAGCATTGCAATTTCTGTAGGTCAGAGGTCCTTGGCGCTGAGCATCTGTTGGAAGCGTCGTCACCCTGGGGACTTGGCTTGGGAAAGAGCTGCTTCCAAACTTCTTCAGGTGGTTGGCAGAACTCAGTGCCTCAAGGTTATTTTGTAGGTTTAAGGTTATGTGATGCCAGTCACCCATGGTCACTTGCAGAGCTAAGACTTTACCCATAATCCCTTGCCATGCAGTTGCCTTCTTATACAGCAGAAACTTCAGGAAAAGCAGGAAAGATCTTTCCTGTGCAGTTAGCTAATATGTTTTATATGATGTAATTTAATTACAAAAGTGTCATTCTACCATCCTTGTCATTATCTACTGGTTAGAAGCAAATTATAGATTCTGCGTGGACTCAAGGATGGAGGACATGACGGAGGAGGGGCCATGTTGGGGTATATTTGACATACCTACATAAGATCACATAGATCTCCAGAAAGCCACATATCAGTCACAGGCCACTGCCACATATAAAACTTGAATTTATGTGTAGATTAAATGACTTACAGATCCTCGATATGGAGATGAGTTTTCTAAATGGTAAATCTTCCCCTTCCTTGGCTCTTATCCTATCAAACATTGGCCTCCGTTGATTGCGCTTTCTCGAGTCTCCGTGAATCTGTCCCCATTAGTTCTAATCCTTTATCAGGGTGCCAAGGCTATGACATTGTTTACCATGACTGTTGCAACTGCTTACTCATTGGTCTCCTCCTCCTCTTCCCCAAGAAATCGATTTTTCTCCTAGGGAAGCAAGAGCTTTTGGTTTGGGCCCAAACAGAATTTTTTTTTATTAAACTTCTGACTCAAGCTCTTGTGTGTGTATGTTTCTGTGTGTGCACATGCGTATTTGTGTGTATAAGTGTGTGTGTGTGTGTGTGTGTGTGTGTGTGTGTGTGTGCAGGCCAGAGGTCAACATGCTCGCTTGCTTGTTTCTCTTACTATTTTAAGACAGGGTCTTCCACTGAACATGGGGTGCACCAATTTGCTAGATTTTCTAGGTGGAAATCTCCTGTTTCCACCTCTTCAGCAGTGTGAATGTTCACAGTAATGTTCAGCTTTGTGAGTGCTCCCTGCCTTGCTCAGCTTTGTGAGTGAGTGCTCCCTGCCTTGCTCAGCGCTGTATGTGAGTGTAGGGATCAGTTTGTGTAGCAGCATCCTCCTCCAGAGCCATCTCTCCAGGTCCCGATTCAAGCTCTCCATTACATTGCCATCACATTTCAAGTAAACCACTAAGCCCTTAGTGTTATCTGGACTCTGCTTATCTCTAGCTTCATCTGTCCTCCCACTGAACTCCACAATCTAGACATTTTTGCTCCACTTTGCCTCAAGTCCACACACATCTCCATCTAACTCCCATCGCTGCTGGGCTGTTTCTTCTGCACCAGACACATTCATTCTTCCAGCCCCTCCCCTCTGCCTTCAGCCAGGCTCATCTTGGCTAATCGTACCCACATGCAGCTATGTGATACCTGGTCCTCTGAGCCTTAGTTAGCTTCTCCTGTGTTTTCCCAGAGGTCCATGTAGCTCCCTTGTTGTGGTACCTACAGCTTTGCCAGGGCGTGCCTAACTTGTGAGCTGCTTGATCCAGAATACGGACAGAGCAATTGATCTACTGACTGCCCAGTGACCAATGGATGACAGGTTGCATTGACAGCAGCTGCCTCAACAGTGACCTGGGTGTTGTGTAGTCACTGATTTCCTAGTGTTGAAAGGTAACAAAATATCAACCTACAGTAACCATTCTAGACTTAGAAAAGGTTTGTAGGAATAGTGTAAGAGTCCCATCTGCCTTTCACCGGGATTCATGAATGTCAACATCTCAGGTAACCATCCTTTATCAAAACAAAGAAATTAACATTGGTAGCCTACTGTCAACTAAAAACAGATTTCTTTGGTAATAACGCCTCCCCTGCACTTCCTCTTGACGTCACATGATATTCCACACTAAGCTTTCATCTCCATGCAGCAACCTTGCAAGCATTCACTTCTCTGTGGAACCCTGATTCTTCAACTTAAAACAAAAACATTTTTAACTATTCTTTTTTATTTTTTGAGATTATTGTTCGGATAGAAGCTCCATCCCAAGCCCCTTTTGTCATCTCTCTCTAAACCCCCGTTACATCTCAAAAAGCCCTAATGATGACCCCTCCTCCATACATGCTCAAGACCACTCCCACAGGGTACTTAAACTGCTCCCCAGAAAACAGAGCGTGGTTTTCTGGTCTTCCTTTCCTGTCTCCTCTCTGGTGGGCTGGAAAATCATCCAGGAGCGTTGTATCCATTAAACTTGGACTTTGTCTAATTCTGTTTGATTAGGTCTGATTTGGATTGTGGCTTTGGTGGAGAGTCTTATCCAAGTACAGAAACCTTTCAGTTATAATACGATTACATCATTTCTCCCTTCCTTTTCCCCCTCCATGTCTCCCATATTCCCCTCCTTGCTCTTTCAAATCCAGAGACTCTTTTTTGCTTTAGTTATTGTTACATACATATGTGTATACACAGATATGTTCCAAAATACAACCTGTTCAGTCTGTGTAATGTTACTTGTAAATAAATGTGTTTGCAGGGCTGACCACTTGGTATTGGATAACCAGTTGGTGTGCTCTTCCCTTGGGAAACCTGTAGGGCAATTTATACCTGCCTCTGAAGACTGTGAGAATTTATCTCAACTCCATCCTCATTCCTAAGCTCCCAGCAAAGAGAAACAAGCCAGAAAAACCTAATAACGACCACATAATACAGCCGGGTGTGTGCTGAACACTAAGCTAGGAGATATTCCTGATCACTTGGTGTTTTGACTCTGTCTGGCTTTGATTAAAAAACTATTCTGTCAATAAGAAAAAAAAATGTGGGTATAATTGTAAACGGGAGAAACTTCCCCAACCCTTCAGCTACTGTTTCACCGATGGTCTCCTCCTGTCCCTACGTTTTGGTGGTAGCAGTGTTTCTGATCATTGTCACCTTGAGGTAATCGGGCCAGTGGAAAGGGGGGGTGGGTTCTTCTTCCTCTCTGGTTTCCCACCCCTCCCCCAAAGGGTCTGAGTCTGAGACTTGGCTGCAGAGAGGAGGGAAGAAGTAAAAAGCCGTCCCTTTAGCACAATCAAAACAGTGAGTCACAGCTTCAAGATTATTTCCCCCTTGGGAGGAACCTGCAGGGGATTATGCAAAATCGAACACAGGAGGGTAGAGAGAGGAGACGGCTGGCTTCTGGGGGACGTCATGGCTTGCCTGGCACACTTTCATAGGGTGCTGGCTGAACTCTGACAAACACAGACTTCCTTCTGCAGCACATTCCAGGCCTGGCTGCTGGGGGTGGGGAGTAGGAGGGGAGGCGGAGGCCTTTCAGTAGACTCATACTAAAGTCCCTAAAGCTGGCCTAGCTGCAGCAACCTTCTTCCTATCCATTCACTCACTTTCCCCCTGCAGCTTCTGAGGTCTTAAAGATGGATTGCTGTGTGTGCCAATGCGTGTCTCTTTGTGTGTGTGTGTCTCGTGCTTCTTCTGTTTGCTTCTTTTGTCCTATTCTGATCTGTATGCTTTTGTTTTATTTTCTGTTATTATTCTGTAGATATTTGTTTGCTAATGAGAGTGAGAAGAGCTGTGGATTTGGGTGGAGGGGAGGATGATCGCAGAGGAGTTGGGGGGTGATGGTAATCAGAATATATTGTATGAAGAAAAATCTATTTGCACTTAGAAGATAGGTATATCTTCCCTCTGAACATAGGCTTTGAAATATCAGCTTCATTTAACTGATCACAGCCTCCCTAATGCAGGGATGTTTCTGTTACAAAGGGGAGCTGTGCATTTTGCTAGCAGGCCCTTATCTCAGATTCAGGCACTGTGTATACAGCCTTGGTGTTGTTTAAAAGACTGGAGCCCATCTCCTCCAAGAATTCACAACATCTCTAGTGGCAGAGAAACCGGTTCTTTTTGCTTTACTGTTTCTGAGCAATTCCAGGGAAGGCAGCAGGGCCCTGGAATTTCCTTCTGGTTGCTGAGTTTGGGCTCCTTGTATACCGTTGCTGAGAACCTGCTAAAATCCTGAGGGGGACAATCTTATTGAGTCATGTTAAGTACCTTAGGTACGAGTTGTTAAAAACAGATTTACTTTGTTTTTCTAAGTGTAGGTGCCCAAATCCCAGAGAGGAGCCTGGGTCCTGTGGAGTAAGTTATCAGCAGCCACTGTCTGATGTGGATGCTGAGAACTGAGCCCAGGTCCTCCAGAAGAGCAGCAAGTGCTCTTTAATCACTGAGCCATCTCTCCCAGCCCTATTCTGATAACTTCCCCACCCCTGTTGTGGGATATTTGTTCACTGTGTGAAGATACATTGCTGTGATTGGCTTAATAAAGACCTGAGTGGCCAAATAGCTAGGCAGGAGGCATAGGCGGGACTTCCGGTCAGAGAGAGGACTTAGCCGATAAATCTAGGAGACGGGGAGGAAGCAGGGTGGGTCATACATGACAGAATGTAGTTTAACAGAAATGGGTTAGTTTAAGTCGTAGGAGCTAGTTAGAAAGAAGCCTAAGCTAAGGCCAAGTTTTCATAGTTAATAATAAGTCTCCATGTCATTTTGGAGGGGGACTGGCTGGCGGGACAGAGTAAGTCTCTTTACATGTCCCCTTCTCTCTTTCTATCTCCGAAGACATCTTGGAACTCTCTAGGTAGACCAGGCTGCCTCTCCTCTTGGCCTCTGGGCGTCATTCTCATTCCATCCCAGTGTCTACTGGGTCTGCCGAATGGATTTTTCAGCTTGCCTGATGTCATAAAGTAGTTTACACTAAGGATTCAGCCATTAGCTCCCCAGAAGTGGAGTATTTCATGTTGCTAATATCTACATCAATCACCTCCCAGTGTATAATCTGTAGGAAAACTGAACCTGTAGGCCTGGAGAGAAAGCTCAGTGGTTAAGAGCGTGTACTACTCTATCAGAAGAGCCTAGGCCCTTCCCTGGCACACACAAGGTTGTTTGCACACATCTGTAACCCCAACTCCAGGGGATCTGATACCCTCTTCTCCTCTTTGTCAGCTCCTGCACTCACAAGCACATACTCTCATGCATATTTATAAATAAAAATAAGACAAATCTTTAAAACGCTTTGACCCGCTACTCCCACAGTTGAAGAGCTTGGCAAAGCCTGGAGAAGAAGAGCCTTGGTGAGCGCCACCCAAACCATGACTAATGGATAAACAACCATTGACTTGAGATGAGTCTAATTAGCCATGGAGAGATGGGGTGGGGGGTGTTGAGATTTCCTCAGCCGCCTCTAGGGGTGGTGATTTGGGTCAAGTCCAACACCACTACAATGTTGTAACAGGCTTAGGCTTCCTACTCTCTCCCTCAAGGGCAACTTCTCAGCTTGCCTAGGAAGCAGAGTGGGGGCAAAGAGAAAGGTCACCGCTAATCTTTCTTTCCTGCCCACTCATTTTTCTTCCTGCTAAGTAGGTGGCCTTCACCTGGCTCTGTGAGTGATGATGCATCTTGCCTCTGTAACCTATGGAAATTCTCCACTTGTCTCCCTGAGGCATAGCAAGCTTAACTGGTTTTGTTTCTCCCTGTTTGTTTCATTAATTACCCAAGCCCATTAGCATCTATTTGTTTAGAACTGAGCAGAGGTCAAACGAAAACCTCGGGGAAAGCGGGTGGAAAGCAGCACAGGCAGAGGAGACTGGGAAGTTGGATCACTCGAAGCAAATACATTGCTAATACCTTTTCCTCCTCCCCAGGAAACAGATAGCCCCAGCCTGTCTGTCCTCAGTTCATGCCTCAGAGGCATGACTGGAAGTCAGCAGTAGCTCAATCAACGGTTCATGTTTTATGTCCCTAAGTGGTACATAACCTAGATGGAGAAGTGTGTGGAAGAGGAGAGAGAATCCATGGGGGGGGGGGGAGGCGGTCCTATTCTGCAAGCATTCCAAAGCCAAAAAGATGTGATCTTCGGTTGCTTGAAGACTGTGGGTCCAATGACCTTCCTCCCCATCCGCTTAGAACAGGAGAACAAGTGTTGCCGCATGAATTAGCATGAGTGAGCCCTCACTGAGCAATGGTTTCTTACTAGAATTCACGGTTAGTCCTAAGACCCTAAGATGAAGCAAGGGCAAGCATGCAGGGATGAACAGAGTGTGCGATCTTGTGGAACAGCATAGATATGGCATTTTTATTCATGAAAGCAGGAAAGAAGGAACATTTTGTCCTGTTCAGGCAATGCTTTGCTGACTGAAGAGACGGCCCTCACTTCCTGAAAAGATATAATTGACATTGTTAGCTTATTAAAAAGCTGGCATAAACGTGCTAAAAAAAAATGACACCATATCTCAATCATACTTTGTCCTGAGGAAGGTAATTCTCAAATACATGCAGCCTCAAGCTTGGGCTTCGTATGGTCACCTGTGCTCAAGGTCTAAAGGGCTGATGTGATGGTCAATTAGGTCGTCACTGGAAAAACTGTAGCTCTTGCACCAAAAATGTGCTGAGGGTCACCTCAAACATTACAGCAGGAAGAAGCATTTGCTGCCCTGTGGGTTTTTAGCTGTTTTTCTCACTGTTGTGGTAAAATACTTCACAAAAGCAACCTGAGGAAGAGTGGGTTTATGTTGGCTCATGGCTTGAGGGTACAGTCCATCACAGCAGGGGAAGAGCATGAGGTGCCTGGTGACACCTTAGCCACAGTCAGGGAGCAGACAGAAGGGGACAATGGTACTCAGTTTGCTTTCTTCTTTCAGTTTAGGACTCCAACCCGTGGGATGGTGCCACTCATATTAGGACGGAACTATCCACCTTAGTTAAACTATGTTGGGAAACCCTTACCAACACCCAGAATAGTCTTTTCATTGCGATTCTGTATCTAGTTAGGCCCACAGGGAAGAGCAATCAACACAGAAAGCACGAAGTTAATACAAGAAAACAAGACCACGTTCCCCACCTCCCTGCACAGAGAATTCATTTATAAACATCTTTAAAAGGGACGAATTCTACTAAGTTACTATTGGCAATTCATTTTTATACGTAATTATAGAGGAAGGGGAGAGTTATTCTTAAATGTTCATAGCTAAGCTTATATTGTATTTATTTTATAAACACTGTTTGATCCTACTTAAATGTTGCCACTGAAACAAAACAGTCCTGGTGGGAATGAGAGGTGAGAAAGGCCAGAAGTAAGAGAAGGCTCCAATCATAAAGCAACCATAAGTCCTGATGGCCAGCATCCCAAGGGCTACAGGTCCCGCCAATCACGGATGTGAAGGACTCACTATCACGCACGAAAACAGCTTGTGCTGCACCTTTCTAAGTTATATCCATGGGCTATTCTACAGGACACTTACAGTATCCATCTGCAACTGCCTTTTCTTCCCTATGTATTTATTGCGCACCTTCAGCAAGCCAATCAGTAATCAGGTCAGCTCGTGCACACACTCTCGTGTGCCTTCTATCACTCACATTCTCCAGGCAACACTGAAGGCCGGACTTGGATCCATGAGTCCGGCTCTTGGGCTATAACCTTACCACAATGACTAGGTATCCTAGGTTCCAGCTCTTTGGGAACACAATAGAACCTGGCAAATACTAAGCAGGTTAAGGGGAGATGTCTGGGAGACGTCTGTGCTCTTTGACTTGTGGTGCTGAGTGTCTGAGTTGAGCTTTGTTACCATAGGTAGTGGGAGATGGATCTAAAGCTGCCAAGATCTGACGTGTGAGCTCCCCAGGTTCTTACTTTGTCATCTGCTAGACTTGTACGCTGAGGCAATTGGTGAAAACATTGGACTGTCATAGGCCCTGTCAAGATTTGGAAAAGCCTTTTGAAATTGTTATGTCTCCAGGTCCGTTACATCTTAGTCCCATCTTGCCCTGACCCCAGCCTCTGACCCCAGCCTGGAAAGATCCTTCACTTTTCAGCTTTTAGGTTTGGCTCCCCTGGACATGTCTAGGAAAACTCCGGTCTCTGCATCGATAACCTCCATCCCATCTGCAAAGTCCTTTTCGCCACGGAAGGCAAAATATTCACAAGTCTGGCCAAAATGTCACCAGCTCAAATGTCCAGAATCTCAACACCTACTTCATGTAAATCACACACGTGTAGGCCCTAGGTGGCAGTGCCATGTGTCTTTGCCCCGTGTGGCTCTTCAGAGATAACTGAGTTACTGTGACTTATATAGTGCACACATTTTGTGAGATTTTTTTTTTTTGTTGTGCAATGACATTCCCAGGCCTTTTTATTGAATGCTCATAGGTAATTTTTGTTCTTGTTATTGGTTTGCCTTGTATTAGGCTATCATATCTAGTACAGTCTCAGTGTCCAGGATAAGGGCAGTTTCACATTTTCCTCATATTCCCATATTCTAGACCAGGATTTGCCCTGCATGGAGAAACAAAACTAAATGTGTTGGACGGAGTGGCCGCTTGTTTGGTTCCTGGCCGCCTGGCTAGCTTAGCCCCAAAAATAATCACATAAATTATGTGCATGTGCACGTGTGTCTGTAGGACAGGGTGCAACTTCTAGGAGCTGGTTGTCTCCTTCTACCATGTGGGTCCTTGGGAATGGAACTCAGCTGGTCAAGTTGGCTATCAAGTGTCTGGGTGGCCTATTTTCTGGGCCATGCCACGGGCCTCCAAATGCTGGAGTGCTGAAAAGGACACAGGGAATTTAACTTAGGAGCGAGCTGAACTGGTGTCTGAGGAGTTGTACTTTAATTTCACCTGCCGGCATCAGTGTAACTCTGCAGCAAAGCATCCCAGGGTAAAAATGAACTTGCCATTTCTAAACAGTTCCTTTCCTTCAGTAAAAAAGAAAATCTTATCACAAAAAAATGGGACCATTCAAATTACTACTTCTGGGAATGATGTTTTAACTTTAAGCAAGGTTCACAGGTCTGCCAATGAACATGATGAATATCTTATAGACGATCAAATAAGACAGAAACTCTTTACTTATATACTAACACCAATGGGAATGCTAGATTGCACAACGATAGTTTTTAGGGGGTTGAAGAGATTGCTCAGTGGGACTGGAGTTCAGTTCCCACCACCGTATTGGGCAGCTCATAGCCAATGGTTGCTCTACCTCCAGAGGAACTGACGGACAGTTCTGGCTTGGAAGGATACCCACACACACATGCCACACACATGCCATACATATAGACACACAAATAAAACTAAAATAAATCTTTTAAAAGATATAATTTTAAAATTCTTGCTTCATGAGACTTAGATTTTTTTTTTTTAAAAAATCCATTCACAATAGCTTCTATGGTCTCAGTAATGGCTGGTTTGAAGTATTTCTTGATTTGCACTGAAGAATATGTCCTTTCTATTTTATTTGGGTGGGGGTCAAGGGTCCCCAAAGAATCATCTAGAAGAGTTTCCACATCGCCATCAAGGACCTGCATGTCAAATTTTCATTAAAAGTCCACATATTATAACTTTGAATATTATGTTATAGAATCAAATATTAATAACAATAAAAATAATGATCCTAGGCATTTATAAGAAGCATCATAATTTTTAAAAGTACATATTGACCTGGAAGGCTCCAGCAATAATTAATCATGAATTATTCATGGCAGATGAAAGATCTCTACTATCTGATGGGATCCAAGCCTAATCAGTCGCATCCTCAGCTGTTGGAAGCAGCTGGCCCTTTCTCCAGGTGAGGCTAGGCTCAGAAGCCTGAGGGCCCTTTCCCCAGGCTAGGCTCCCTTCTGCCAGCTCTGGTTCACAAGACCATCTTGTACTCCAGTGAAGGAATGGAATCCCCTTCTATTGTGTCGAAATATTATTTTAAAATCTTTGACTTGACTACATATTTTCCTTAATAGTGAATGGATGTACTCTCGTGTTTTTGAAAAGCTCCCGATTTTTGCTTCTGTGGGCTCTTTAGAGTCAAATTTTCACAGACCCTTTCTTTCTTTTCCCATAAAGATATTTAACCAGCTCCACGTTTTTTTGCACACTAAAGTTTCGCTTTTCCATCTTTTTTATAATTCCCACCTTCCTTCCCAGCCACTCACTTACTGTTCAGCCCCCAAAGCCAAATAAGAGGTTTTAGCATGAAATCATAGGTGGGAATTGGAACACAAAAACTATTTTTAAAACAGAGCTGAATGTTAAAAAAAATAAGGCTCTAAGATCTCTTAGTTTAATTGTAGCTTCCTTTGTTCTGGATTCCCATTTCCTCGAGCAATTTTCAAACAAAGTAAAAACACATTTTCATAGACACTATTTGAGCCTGAATCAGCCTTCTCGGGGCTGTGTTTGAATGCGAAATGTTCTCACAGGCTCAAGTATTTTAGCACATGTTCCCAGCTGGTAGTGCTGGGGACCTTTTGTAAGGGGGAGCCTTACCCACGCACCTGAACCCCAGTCAGCTCAGCTGAAGAGAAGGAATGAGGGGATTTTGGATTCAGCCTTTGACCAGAACTTTCCAATGCTCTCTTCCCTCATATTCATCCTTTGCATTCATGAGCTGAAGGATCCAGACGATGACTGTACACATCCATTCCTCAAGGTGAAATTTTAAACCTTAAAGAAGGTTTACTAATCTACTTGTTATGTGTCTGTGTCATGGTCAGAGCGGTCAGAGAACAGCGTGAAGCCATCAGCCCCTCTCCTACCACACAGGTTCTGGGGCAGAACTTAGATTATCAGACTTGGCAGCAGCCACCCTTACCCACGCAGCCATCTTGCTGGCCCAGCACATTTTTGTTGTTGTTGTTGTTAACAACCTATCTGTTGGAGTTCATGTTTCAAAAATTCACAGGCGCTATCCTTATTTTAAGGTACTCTCTTTTCCTTCCAAATTCTCTCTTCAAATAGGACCTAAGAGTGAACTGCATAAAGAAAAAGATCATTTCAAGATTAGCCTTGTTGTATAACATGTCATACAATCGATGCTAAGCCCACGTCAATAATGTGTTGTGGTTAATGAAAGAAAAAAAGAAAGAAATGGTCTATCACTGGGATAGAGATGCAGCTCAGTTGGTTGTTCAAGCCTTAGCTCTGCATATAATGGAGACAGTGGTACCTGCAGGAGTGATTCAGAAACTCTGAAGGTGGACTCAAGAGCATCAAGAGTTCAAGGTCAGCCTAGACTGAAGAGTGAGTTCAAAGCCAGCCTGAACTAAATGAGACCCGGTCTCAAATATATATGGACAAGTTACAAAATATCTTAACCTGTATGTAATCCCGGCAAGTGGCAAAGGCAGGAGGATTGGTGCACATTTTAGTCTGTACGGCAAGTTCCGGGCCAGCTGGGTCTGTGTAGTACGCTGTGCCTCAAAAACCAAAAACCAAACAAACAAAGTTTAAAAAAAGATAAGACACAAAATATTCTAATGGAAAGATTTCCAGGCGCTGTAGCAGACAGTCTGTATTCTGTCAGCCTGTGTAGTTGAAGCCACCCACCCTTCACAATATCTCACTACGTGCAGCCAAGTGAGTAAAAAGCTGGCCCGTCGTTTGGCTCAGTTAGAATTTATGGAATTCTTGATGCAAAAGGAAATCAATTACTTTTCAGACAAATATTCACAGTTTTTGAAAAGTCTTCCCTTTTCTATTTTTATTTTTGTCTCTCCCTCTTAAATTACTGCCCCATGATAGAAAATAGAAGGAAACATTTAGAAATATTTTCTAAGGAGACAAGACATGCATCATTGAAGAAAATGTGTTACTCATCCTCCTCAAGTGGAGAGACGTATAAACTATTCTCAATATGGCAGTTCTTTCGATACCACCTTTTAATATAAATCAGGAGAGAAAGGAAAGAGATATCTTGACTGAGGGAGCCATTAAGAGGCTAGCAGAAAAACATGACCCTAGGGAAATTCCCAGGAATCTACAAGGATGACCCCACCTAAGACTCTAAGCAACAGCAGAGAGGTTGCCTAAACTGGCCGTCCCCTGTAATCAGATTGATGACTACCTTAATTGTCATCATAGAACCTTCAGCCAGCAATTGATGGAAGCAGATGCAGAGATTCACAGCAGATCACTGGGCTGAGCTTCTGAGGGCCAGTCCAGGAGAGGGAGTGATGATATGAGCTAGGGGAGAGGGGGCGGTCAAAACCATGATGGGGAAACCCACAGAAATGGCTGACTGAGCTAGTGAGAACTCACTGACTCCGGACTTGACAGGGGCACAAGCTAGGTCTACTGAATGTGGGTGGCAGTTGTGAGGCTTGGGTGGTCTGTGGAACCGCTGGCATTGGAACCAGGATTTATCCCTACTGCTTGATCTGACATCTTGGAGCCCATTCTCTTTGGAGGGATACTTTGTTCAGTCTAGATAAGGGGATGGGGCAAGGGGGGGGCACTCAGTCCTGCCTGAAAGTGATGTGTCAGATTTTGTTGACTCCCCATGGGGGACCTTGCCTTTTCTGGGGAATGGATGGGGGTGGCGCTGAGTGAGGGGGTGGAAGTGGGAGCAGGAATGGCTGTGTGGAATGAGAAAAGATTGTATTAAAATAAAAAATAAAAAATAAGTTTTATAAATGCCATTTACCAAAGAACACCATATAATCCTATGTAGCTGTCATATGCTAGTCTGGTTCTTTATGAAACTTGACTGTGCAATGTGGTGTTAAGATCAGGGTTCTGGATTCGATTCCTATGTGATCTCTCACGTGGAAAGCCTGGGGCAATCTGACCATCCCTTATCTGCAATGTTTCTCCTAGAAGTGGTTCAGATTTTAATGATGGTTTTTGATATTGGAATGTTTACACTACTAGGTGAGAATCTTTTATCTTCAGCACTGGGAATTATTTGAGCCCTATGTCAGCTCTCGGAAAATTTCAAATTTCAGAGCACTCCCAGCTTTGGATTTTTGGATGAAGGGTGCTTAACCTGTGTCATAGTTGGCTTGCACGGTTAACTTCTAGACACACCTCAGGTTAGAGCCATCTGTCTCCATTCCTGCCAAGTAATCTACTATCTCAAAATCAAAATTCTTCATCTCAGAGTTACTGAGGTGTGTGCTTCTTAGAAAACCAACCTTGCTCTCCTACGATGTGAGGGGAAGCCCTGCTTTGGGCGAACAGAAGAAAAGTGCTACACTCCCACCCCCTTTATTTTATTTATTTTTTTTGTTTTGTTTTGTTTTTTCGAGACAGAGTTTCTCTGTGTAGCTTTAGTGCCTGTCCTGGAACTAGTTCTTATAGACCAGACTGGCCTCGAACTCACAGAGATCCGCCTGCCTCTGCCTCCCAAGTGCTGGGATTAAACATGCGTGCCACCATCACCCGAATGTGCAGGTTTCTTTTTGACTCTCTTGGACTGCCCTCTCTACAATGCTGTCGTATGTCATATGATGCTGCCTGTCTGCTACTGACTGTCAGATTCAGCACGTGCAGCTGGCTAAAGCAACATGCTTGTTATTTTAGTTTTAAGTTGAAATTTTCTTTTCTCTAAGTGGAAATTAAACAGTGAGTAAGCAGCACAGTGTTTCCCAAACCAAAGTGAGGAACTGAGAAAATCAGCCTTCATAACAAACTGCTAGTAATTTGAATTCTTTGAGCCCACCACATAGTCAATCAAAGTTCTGGCAGAGGTGTCGGGGAAACATGCTCTCTTAACCCCTCCAGGTGAGTCTGAGTTGTGGGTAGGCTTCCTTATGACTGTTGTAAACTAGAGAAGAACATTCTAGCCCATAGTCAGCTCTGACTTGTAGTATCAGTTTCATTCACTCATGGTGTGGGAGGTCCTTCTGTCTATGTGTTGCTTCTATTGGTTAATGAATAAAGAAACTGCCTTGGCCTGTTGATAGGGCAGAACTTAGGTAGGCAGGGAAGACAGAACTGAATGCTGGGAGAAAGAAGGGCAGAATCAGAGGGAGAAGTCATGGAGCCGCCAGAGACAGATGCTGGGAATTTTACTTGGTAAGCCACAGCCTTGTGGCGATACACAGATTAATAGAAATGGTTAAATTAATATGTAAGAGTTAGCCAATAAGAAGCTAGAGCTAATGGGCCAAGTAGTGATTTAATTAATACAGTTTCTCTGTGATTATTTAGGGTCTAGGCAGCCGGGTGGCCGTGATTAACAAGTGGCTCACTCCCCTCCAACACACTCATCCAAGTTTGGTCGTTTTTATATAGGCTCACACATTCATATCTCAGGATGGCTTCCTGGAAAATGCCTTTTTAACTAGAAGAACTATTGGGACTAATCACATTGGATCATGTGTGCACTTTATATAGAAGTGGACCTTGAGTCCTAAGTAAATCATTTGCTTCAGAAACAAGAGAGGTTGACGACCATAATAAATGAGGACTTAGCAATGTAAGGTCCCCACCCCACTCACTTTAATGCTCTAACACCCCATCCAAAAGTATTTAAAGGACATGGAAATTATGTGACATGGTGCTAACATCACCCCACTAAGAGCCAACTTCATATAACTTTCTTTTTACAATGAAATAATAAATCAATAAACTGTGCCTATGTGCAATGCCCCAATATTACTAGGAATTCTCATCATCTCATTAAGTCGAGTAATATCAAAGTGGGAAATTCTACAACTGCTGGGGAGACAGCTCAGTCAATCAAAAAAGATCTGGGCTCAGCACCCAGAACCCAGGCATGGTGGTATGAGCTTGCCACCCCACTGCTGGGATTACAGAGGAGGCAGGAGGATCCCTGGACCCTGCTTTGTGCGTTCCAGACCAGTGAGGGGCCATTTTAAAAGAAAGGTGGGTGGTACCAGAGGTGTGATATCTGAGATTTTCCTCTGGCCTTCACACAGATACACACACACACACACACACACACACACACACACACACACACCTGTAATCTTTCCAAACAAACATAAAGATGGTGGAAAACCGAGGAAGGACAGCACATATTCAGACCAAAAAGGCCCCCAACAGACAGAAGAACCCATTAAATCTGACAAAACAGTACTTAGAAGAGTGAAAATAAACTTCTCCTCCTGGGTTAAATGCACACACCCTGCTTAGGGAATATTTAGCTTAGCGACAGTATACATTATAAACCAAAACCACACACAGCAAACCCCAAAGCCTTCATTTGCAGTGAAGTCCCCATGAGCCACCATCACATCTCCTGCCACCTCGAGAGCAGCAGTGACTTTTGGATGTCTTAGCAGAGTGTGTATCTAGAAGCCAAAACTGTCTCTCTCTGGTCTGTTTCGGGTCAACCACTTCTCCAAGGGCTGCAACCCATCCTAGGCCTGGGGGCTTCAGGCTGAGCAGGTCAGCAGGTTGTGACCCAAAGCCATGCTCACTGGGGAGTGAACAAAGTGACTGTCACTAGACTAGGAAAGAAAGGACTGAGGGTAGAGGGCATTCGCACGCTCTGTGCAATGCCACCAGCAAAGGCTGAAACATCTCCGATTGCGAAGGGGCAAACATCACGCAGCAGGGCGCGGTGCTGCAGCACAAAACTGTATGGACCCGAACGGGCTACACGGGAGCCGAGCAGATACTCGAGACCCACTCAGGCCCTTGAAGGAAAGGAGGTGACCTTGCTAGTGTGGGTGGTCTTCCTCCAATTACTGGAAGGTCTGTACTCCAAGTGATTGACAGCACACCTGGCACTCCCAGGAAAGGTTGCCACACACCGGCTATTCACTGGAAATTTCTCGTAAAACTAAAGGTTGGCTTTTGCGAAGGTCATATTGTGAAATTCCCACGGCCATTCCATTTTGTAAGAGAAAATGTTTGAGGGGACATGAAGAAGAGTTGGATGTGGCAAAATGAAAACAGTCCCAAGAGCTTGTAAAGTTCTACAGCGGGGTTCTAGTCTCAGCTCTGGCACCAGGGAGCTGCATGACCACCAGGCTCTCCATTTGCATCTCATGTATATGTATATCAGCTTTGCATATCTGTTTACGTATGCTGCAATTACCTACTTCAGATTGCCTGACTTCTGCAATATTGCACTCCTATTTTTAATGGGATGGAAGAAATTACGGCTCTTTTTTTTTTCTTTTCAGAAACCACATCAATTTTCAAAGGCAGCTGGAGCTGCAGAGATGCGTTTGCACTGGAATTTTGGCTTCAAGGCCAGTACCACCTTGAAAAGTTGGCTTATTTCCCCAAACCCATAAATTGGAGAGATACCAAGAATAACAAGAGAATAAAAGGGATGATTCAGAATTTTCTTCACTCGTCTTAAAGTTAGTCCTCATCAGTGGCAAAGAAAAAAAAAATGTCAAGTTCAGTCGGAAGCAACGAAAGCCTGACATAGCTGCAGAGAGGGCGTCCCAATGAGTTGAGTAGCAGGCAACTAAAAGCAAAGGATGATTGAATGCAATGTATATTACAATAGAATCAATAGAGACAGAGAGAGGTCCCTTTTGACTTTTAAAAGGAGTTCATGATTTAATTCGGTTTGTTTCCCTATATCGTTTCTTCCATAAGTGTATCTTTCTGCCTCTTGTTCTTAGCTCCATTTAAAAAAGAAAGAAAGAAAGCTATTTTTACTCGACACTGTAACGGTTCTTCCTAAGAGGAATGCTTAGCTAGGAATTGATCACTGCCCAGACAAAGCCCTTAGCTGCTGCACACCGCTGAACTCCTGCCGCTTTTCTTTCCCTGGGGCTCTTGAGGCACAATTCCTCCTCTTCCGGTTGCAGGCCGAGTACCTTTCTCTTGCCCCCACAGGCTTGTGTGTGGGAACAGTTGGTCACCAGCACGTGGCACTGATTTGGAAGGTGTGGAGCCACTAGGAGAGCCTCACTGGAGAGCGGAGGAACCGTGAGGTCAGAGGGGGCAGGCCCCGAGGTCTTCCAGTCCAGCCGTGATTCCAGTCGGAGCTCTGCAGATGCCGCGGCCGGCTAACTCAGGCTCCTGCTGCCACGCTTCCCGGCCATAATGAGCGGCTGCCGGTCCTCAACTTGGAAGCTAAAATAAGTTGTTCCTCCCTTATGTTGCTTCTGGTGATGTTTGCGGTCACAGCAAAGAGAGAAGAAACTAATACTCTGTCCTTGCTTGGGCAGGCAAGAATGGTCATGCAGGCCTTAACTTACACAGAACTCCGGCTTTATACACATCCGTAAGTGAGTCCTATCCTTTTGGTGACGTTCAGATGGATAACACACAGATCCGTTTGTATTCTCTTGCTCTTTCGTCTGTTTAGATGTAGGAAGACACAAGCTTCTCTATAGCCCAGAAGTTAGCTTTTCCTAGTCCCACTCAGATGTCTGCAGGTAGCTTCCCTCCCTTTGTCCCAAGCCTTTTAAAGTCGTTCTTCTGACTGCTAACTACAGGAGCCATAAATGGACCTCACTTCTTGCAACACTCTGAAGGAAGCAAGGCTTGGTGGTGCGCACCTTAGATCCAAGCACTCCTGAGAGGCAGAGGCAGGAGGATCTCTGTGAGTCTGAGGCCAGCCTGGTCTGCATAGTGAGTTCCAGGACAGCCAGGGCTGTGTACAGGGATCCGATCTCAAAACAAAAACAAACAAACAAAAAACAAAAAGCAAACAAAAAAAGCAAACAGAAAAAAGAAATATACACTCATATACTCACACACACACACATACACACCTTGCAAGTTCTTAAACAGGAAAAAGGAAACATAACCCACCCTTTTTTTTTTACCCTGATTAATGTTTTTAAAAAATTATCACTAAGATTATATAATCTGTGTGTGCACTCCCGAATTCAACCAGGATATTAAACAATCAAACAGGCTAACCACCAATGGCCAATTAAAGAGAAGACGGTTTATTTACACAACAGAATACTTTGCAGCCCAACAAGCATCAGGGAATCCTGTCCTCCTCACAACCTTGCCCGAGGACTTTATACATAGGAAGAACAGCCAGCCACGGAAGGACAAAGGCCATACCAGCTGATCTTCACAGAAAACATAAAAGAGCCAAACCCATCCTAACAAACAGAAGAAATGTTAGTTACCAGAGGCCGGGGCAGGGGTGTGGTTAGAGAAAGAGGAGGTGCTGATCAAAAGGTACCAAGTGTGATTTATTCAGGACACACGAGTTCTGGTGACATATTAGCCGCCATGTTGACTTTGATATTTTATTTAAAACAGGATGACTTTATTACCAACTTATTAATAAGTTAATTATGTATGACTCAAAATGTCTGAAGGACAATTTTACATATTCTCACCACAAAGGACTGGTGAATATCTGGGGAGATAAGGATTGTGGAGACGGCCCCGTGGGCACAATGCTTGCTGCACAAGCATGAGGAGCACCTAGAATCCTTAGCATTCCTATTAAAAATTAAGCGTGGGGGCAGACCCCTGTAATCCCCGCTCTGAGGGTCAAGTGCAGAAACAGGAGAATCCAGGGCACGTCACTGGTCAGCACTCTAGCCAGTTCTTGAGACTGCCCTGATCGTATGCAGGACTCTCAAGTAAATTCTGGTCATGGTGGGGTCTTTTAAACATATTTTAAAAGAGTTTAGTGTGTACAGCAAAAATCACATCTGAAATCAGAATCACTGAGATGGGGATGTGACTCACTTGGCAGAGCCCATGCTTAGTGCACATCAAGTCCTGGGTTTCATTCCTAGCACTGCACATAGAACTGGGCATGGTGGCACGTGGCACACACTTTCTGTTCCAGTCCTTGTGAGGCAGAGGCAGGAGGGTCAGGAGTTCAAGGTCATCTTCAGCTTTATAATGAATTTGAAGCCAGCCTGGACTACATGAGACCCTATATCCAAAAAGGAAATACAATAAGAATTACTGCTGTTTCATTAAAATAAAAAGAGGCAGACAAGAACAAGAGGGAGAAAAATGCCCTTGTGCCAAGGGATGAAAATATCACAAGCGGTTTCCATTTGGCAGCCAGTCTGTAGCCCAGAAATCCGAGTGTACGAATTTAGGCTTGCA